>NW_026492787.1:55000-57500 GCF_026875155.1 Cherax quadricarinatus
CGTCCTGAAACCATGTTGGCTGCTGTTGATGAGATCATTCCTTTCTAGGTGTTCCACCACTCTTCTCCTGATAATCTTCTCCATGATTTTGCATACTATACATGTCAGTGACACTGGTCTATAGTTTAATGCTTCATGTCTGTCTCCTTTTTTAAAGATTGGGACTACATTTGCTGTCTTCCATGCCTCAGGCAATCTCCCTGTTTCGATAGATGTATTGAATATTGTTGTTAGGGGTACACATAGCGCCTCTGCTCCCTCTCTCAATACCCATGGGGAGATGTTATCTGGCCCCATTGCCTTTGAGGTATCTAGCTCACTCAGAAGCCTCTTCACTTCTTCCTCGGTTGTGTGCACTGTGTCCAGCACTTGGTGGTGTGCCCCACCTCTCCGTCTTTCTGGAGTCCCTTCTGTCTCCTCTGTGAACACTTCTTTGAATCTCTTGTTGAGTTCTTCACATACTTCACGGTCATTTCTTGTTGTCTCTCCTCCTTCCTTCCTTAGCCTGATTACCTGGTCCTTGACTGTTGTTTTCCTCCTGATGTGGCTGTACAACAGTTTCGGGTCAGATTTGGCTTTCCCTGCTATGTCATTTTCATATTGTCTTTGGGCCTCCCTTCTTATCTGTGCATATTCGTTTCTGGCTCTACGACTGTTCTCCTTATTCTCCTGGGTCCTTTGCCTTCTATATTTCTTCCATTCCCTAGCACACTTGGTTTTTGCCTCCCTGCACCTTTGGGTAAACCATGGGCTCATCCTGGCTTTTTTCATTAATCCTGTTCCCCTTGGGTACAAACCTCTCCTCAGCCTCCTTGCATTTTGTTGCTACATATTCCATCATCTCATTAACTGGCTTCCCTGCCATTTCTCTGTCCCACTGAACCCCGTTCAGGTAGTTCCTCATTCCTGTGTAGTCCCCTTTCTTGTAGTTTGGCTTCATTCGTCCTGGCCTTCCTGCTTCTCCCTCCACTTGTAGCTCTACTGTGTATTCGAAGCTTAAAACCACATGGTCACTGGCCCCAAGGGGTCTTTCATATGTGATGTCCTCGATATCTGCACTACTGAAGGTGAATACTAAGTCCAGCCTTGCTGGTTCATCCTCTCCTCTCTCTCTTGTAGTGTCCCTTACGTGTTGGTACATGAAGTTCTCCAGTACCACCTCCATCATCTTACCCCTCCATGTATCTTGGCCCCCATGTGGGTCCAAGTTTCCCAATCGATCTCCTTGTGGTTAAAAGTCACCCATGATCAGGAGCTTTGCCCTGCATGCATGAGCTCTTCTGGCCACTCTAGCCACTGTGTCAACCATTGCTCTATTGCTCTCGTCGTACTCTTGCCTTGGCCTCCTGCTGTTCTGTGGTGGGTTATACATCACTGCTATTACCACCTTGGGACCTCCAGAGTGAAGTGTTCCACTATGTAATCATTTTTCTTCTCCGCTGTCTCCTCTCTCCAGCTCATCAAAATTCCAGCGATTTTTGATCAGCAACGCCACTCCTCCACCCCCCCTGTTCCCTCTGTCTTTCCTCAGGATTTGGTATCCCGTTGGAAAGATGGCATCTGTTATCATACCTGTAAGCTTGGTTTCTGTGAGAGCTATGATGTCCGGTGATGCTTCTTTGACTCTTTCATGCCACTCCTCCCACTTATTTGTTATTCCATCAGCGTTTGTGTACCATACCTTCAGTTTCCTTTCCAACACTGTGGTTTGGGGGGCCTGTGAGGGTGGGAGACCTGGTGGCGTACTGTGGGATTCTATAGCTCGGTGTTGGGTGGGGGCTGTGGGTATGGATTGTAGTGTGTGTTGGGATGGTGTGATAGGTTGTATGGTTCTGAGAGTAGTTGTGTGTGTGCTTGCCCTTACTGTTCTGTCCTGCTCTGACTGACCTCTGCTGGTTCCCTCCTTTTCTCTTTTCCTAGCTCCTTTCGCTTTTTTGTCCTCTCCCTCAGCTGCTGTCGTTCTGATTTTGTTCTGTCTCTGTCTAGGAACACCCTCTTGTACTCTTCCGAGTATTTCAATCGTGGTTTCTCTTGGAGGATCCTGTTCCGCACTGTTTCCGTCCTGAGAATCAGCTTGATTGGTCGGTTTCTCCCCTTCAAGTACCCCCCTATTCTCTGAAAATTTACAATCTCGTCCATCTCTTCACCTATTTCCGTGATGATTTTCTCAATCTCCTTTCTTTCTTCCTGCTGCCTTTCAGTGTGTTTTCCTTTCCTCTCTCTCCTGAAGCCCATGGATAAACACTGATTTTGCCCTTTCTTCCTCTCATTGCCTCACCCTCTGTGACTCTGGATCCTGCCTGTATGTGGTCAGTTTCTCCCTTGATTTTTCCAGTGGCTCTTGATAGCCTTGTTGTGCGTCAGCATTCGACCTATCACCCTCTCCATCTGCAACCAGCTGATCTTCCCTTTCACTCCTTGGTCCTCCTTGGCAGATTGATGTGACCTTAGCATAATTCATAATTCCTTCCTTCCTGTTCGGCCTCGCAGCTTCATATGC
>NW_026492787.1:60000-103819 GCF_026875155.1 Cherax quadricarinatus
ACGTACCATGACTCGTTGTTGCCTCCCTGTCAGGTTTTCTCTGATCCATTGCAGTGCCCTTCCTGTTAAATGAGCCTGATCCTCTAGCTTCTGCACTAATCTCTCGTGAGGAACTATGTCAAAGGCCTTCTTGCAGTCCAAGAAGATGCAATCAACCCACCCCTCTTTCTCGTGTCTTACTTCTGTTACTTTATCGTAAAACTCCAGAGGGTTTGTGACATAGGATTTTCCTTCCATGAGTCCATGCTGGTTGGCTTTCATACTCTTGTTCCGCTCAAGGTGTTCCACCACTCTCCTTCTGATAATCTTCTCCATAATTTTGCATACTATACACGTCAATGACACAGGTCTATAGTTTAGTGCCTTTTTTCTGTCTCCTTTTCTAAAAACGGGAACTGCATTTGCCGTCTTCCATATCTCAGGTAGTTGCCCAGTTCCCAGGGACTTTTTGAAGATTGTGGTAAGTGGTACACACAACATATCCGCTCCTCTCTAATGGACCCCCACGGGGGGATGTTGATCCGGTTCCCTTTGCCTTGACATATCCGATGTCCCCTTGGACAGTTTTCTTCACCTCCTCATCTGTATGTATGTCATCCAACACTTGTTGGATGTGTGTGAGTGGTGTGTTTGTGTTTTGTTGGTGTGTGTGTGTGTTGGTATACCAAGGTTCATAATGGAGATTAAATTTATAAGTATATGTCCAATTAATATATACTCTGGGTTTCTTTATATTAGCTAAATTAAAGATTCACTAGTTTAATAATATTATCTGATTTAGGAATATACCCGGTATGATGTAACAGTATAGATATATATCATAGAGTAATGGTTAGGTAGGTACACTCTGGCTAAGGTTATAACAAGGATCTCCATTGTGGGTAGTTTTGCACCGCTCTAAACCTCTCCCCCTTTTGACGAGTTGATGTCATGAAGGAAATTTACTGTATATGGCATTCACTCTCTCACTGCTGACTCAGTGTGCTTTGACTGAAGCTACCCCTCCTAGTACTCCGCCTTATTCTCACTTGGATAGAAAATCGGGGTTATAGAAACTCCTGATCCAGCTTGTTGTTTTATTGTGAAGTCTGCTGTACAATCATAGTTACTGTTACTTCAGGTACATGTGACGACCCAGTGTCAGCTTAGAACTTTGTGATATATTCCTTATGACAGGGAGGAGTTACATCATGAAAGTGTTAATTCCAATGTATGTACTTGCACACCATTAATGTATTACTATTGAGGAAGCGGTAATATCCCCTCAGATCATTATCCAAATGTAGTGACCATCTTGACATGTACATTCTATTTAAGTTTTCTTGTGTGAAGGAAAGTTTCTGACATTGATATTTAATAGATATTTATGAATATCTAAGTAATTGAAGCTTTTAAATAAAAAGAAACTTGAAAAAACTGAGTAACTATTATTTGTGCCTACATTTCTAAGTTGGTGATACCATATCTCTTCCTCTTTGAAGTGGTTGTTACGGAGTGCACTAACCTGGCTAAAGATTAAGATTGTGAACCGAACAAGATGGGGGCCTGTGTCCGGGAGCTTTGAACTTCTTGACCATGGATCGTGACATATCACAGTTGTGAAGGACCTGACTCCAGATACGCTGAAGACTTTACCACTACAACAATGCTTGGCAGTTTGCTAGATATTTAGGAGTTTCATATAACAATCGTATATAGCAGTACTGAGTCGTTTTCTATAATACAGAACATAAAGTTTTCCTCAGCCCTCTGACACTGTCCCGAGGTTGACCGCATGACAAAACACCCTCGGAGAATCTTTGTCCCCCTTGGGAGGTAAGCTCATTTGTGCGTCATTTGAAGGCTCACTTTGGAGCAGAGGCCTATGTTCTCGGGACAAGTACCGCCTGATTCGGTAATGAGAGCCCAATATGCTAGCCCTGTCATGTGGGGGCGACGGAGGTGGAGCTCGTCCCAAGCTTCGCCCTAGAGGGACTTCTCTCCTTCCACTTCCTCCAGTACCTTTTGAGCTCCTCACACACTCGAACACTTTTCAACGTCGTGGAACATCCTAATAAAGTTGCAAACAGAGCAACTGGAATCCTACCCAGCGCCTGCTGTAAAAAGAAGAGTTCGAGAGAGGAATAACATCCAGATTCGAGAGGCAAAAAGAAGAAAGAGTAAAAGTCCGCCTGCTCCTCAAACTTGACCTTTGACCCCTGCACAGGGCTGCCTCATTAGTGCCCAGATTTTGTGAAGACAGACTTGGACACTTCGACACATTTGAGAGTCAGGCACGAGGATGAGAAGGCCGTCGTGGAACATTGGGCTATACCTTACTTCACACCACTCTTAAGGTAAGAGCTCAATCATGTACTGCAGCTCTCGTATGATAAATCAGCAGATTACGAGCAGTTAAGAAGATCATTTTAAATGGATACGACCTTACTTCCTGTAAGTTATACCATCAGCGCACCTTCCGCTTCTCTTACTAAGACTGCCCGGCTAAACCTGGTAGAATTGTGCCCGTCAAAAAGAAGGTGGCTCTAAAGCGAATGTTGAAGGTCATCTGATGTGATTACTATGGACGTCCTGATGCAAGGTGATCTTGCAAGAAGAATTTCCAGAACTCTCCCTGACGGGCGATGTACGCTCCTTTAGTTATCGAACACCAGACTGCAGATGTGTTGCCTCTGCTTCTCTTAGCTGATCACTTTTGAGATAACCTCCAATTGACCAGGAAAAAGGGTCTAGTGAGAAAGCCAGGTTATGATCTCCTAAGAGTCAGTCTTTCTCACCTAGGAAAATGAACAGCAGACTCTCCTCCTCATCAGGGCAAAAGCCTACTCGAGTGTCGTCACAGTAATGGTAAAGGAAAACCATCTTACGAGGGAAATGCATCAAGAAGAGGCCCAACTTGCTCTTATTGTCAGAAACCCAGGCCATTGGATCGCCATTTTTCCATTAAATCGAGACGTAAGGTGGCCAGATGTTCTGAAACATTAACCAGTATCAGATGAAACGGTCTTCCTCAAAATCGAAGTGCTAATTCCCCCTCTAGTTGATCGCAGACAAAGTTTCGGAGCCAATGTTGGCCATTACTTTTCTTAAGGTTAAGGCTGGTGTTTTACAGAGGACCCAAATGGTGGATATAGTATCCTATCGGAATAACGGGATGCTACCACTGACCTTACTGAAAAAGGATACTTCCTCAAATGATGCACTTATATTAACCTGGATGTTTTGCCAGAAGGTTACGGTGGCACTATCTACAAGAAGTACCCCTTCATAAGGTATAGTGAACGTAGATTCATATCAAGGTGGAAGCTGTTGTGGCTTTACAGAAACTGATTTTCCCAGTAAGAGTTAGACTATTGTGGGTAAATGAAGTAAGGAAGAGTAGAATTTGCCAAGGAACCTTAATGTTATAGAGAAGTTCTCTGGAGAGAAGTATGCCATTGAAGGGTGTAAGGAAAGTTCCTCGTCTATGCCCTCTTACAGCCATAACCAGGGCTATGGCTAAATTTAGAACCACTGCCTACTGTGAACCTCAGATTGGGGTCTGATGCTCTGTTCAGTGCCGACTGATCAATCACGAAGTCGAAAATCAGCCTCCAAAATCCCAAGTGGTAGATTTTTGCCCCATTACGGAGTAGCGATTTTAATCGGAAATTTAGTAAAAGAACAGCTTGAAAGACCCTCCGATGAAATAGGCAAGGGATCAAGCGATTACTGAGATGGAAGCTGAGGGTAGGAAGAATGTTGTTTTATTACTCTGACGGTATCGCATGATAAGAAATTTTTCCGTCGACTACAGCTAATTCATGTCTCAAGCCCAAACAGCTATGGTTTTTAACCAGTCAGGTTTCGGGAGTTAGCATTGCAGTGGCACAATTCTAGCCCCATGGGCTGACACATTGGGAATAAGAAATGACTTTTAGGAATATTAGCCCGATATTTCATTCTGGCCCAAGATTGGAAGAATAACCGTGACTGAGTACTTGAGAAACTGTGCTGATTTGCCAGCTCATTGGAAAGCTGCACAAGAAACCTCCTCCTGCAACCCTCTTCGCCTATTGCCGTAGAATGTGAACCCATCTCTCGCTCGAATAGGACTGTGTGGGGACCTCTCCCAAAAACAGGCTTGGCAATCAATATCTTCTTACTATAATGGATACGAACAATCGGTAACCAGAGGCTGTGCCCGCTTCGCAAGATTAGTGCCAAGGGCTATTGTGAGAGTCTCTAATTTAGATTCCTTCGCACAGTATTCGGATCCCTAAGGAGATTCAATCTTACAGGGGACGAATTTCCACAATCAAAGTATTATTGCCGTGAAGCTATGTTCAGGTTGGAGTTAAACATTGTTTTTCACAACAGCACATAGACCCCAAACCCAGGGTGGTCCATAGAGAGGTTTCAAACCCATACCCAAGAAGATCATGATGAGGGCATACTGTGAGCAGTTCCAACGGACTGAGGATGAAGGTATTCCTTTCCTCCTCCTTGCTTAAGAGAGAGCGAAACAGAGAGTTTAGGATTAGTCCTTTTGAACTCATTTAATGAGTCATGCGGTCCGAGACCGTTTAGTAATGTTGAAGACGTAGGTCTGGGAAAATGGAGCCTTCTTTATGTTTATCCCCTCTCGCAAATGCAAAACACTTGGTTTTTACTCGGCAATTGGCCGCTACAACCTCCGACAAGTCAAAACCGTTGAAACAACATTATGAAAAGATGCTGTTGGCGTTCTTTAAAATGGGGGGAGCAAAGTGTTAGCTTTAAAGCCGTCCAGGCCATACCTTGAAACCCAAAAAGAAGGGGTCCAATGGGTGATTAAGAAGCTGAGTAAGGTAAATTTACGTGGTAAGAACCCCCCCAGGAAAAAGAAAGTCGACCCGAACTTCCATAAAACAGCTAAAGAAATACTCGGGGGGACTTGTTCCTGTGGTGCGGGGGTCCCCGGGAAGGGGACTCGAGTAAAGAAGATTTTCACGGGAGTAAGTAAGACGAAAACTCGAAATAATGGAAAACCCTTTAAAAGGGATTTTTCGGAAAATTAAAAAGGAAAGACAAGTGAAAACCAGACTTGATTTCCACTATGGGGCTCTTTGGGGGATTCCCCAAAGCACCCGGGGGTCCACGTGTTACGTGCAAGGAGCTGCTCCGATTAAAAAAAGCTCCATATAAGTCACCAGTAAAGAATAAGCTTGCGGGAGGAAATAAGTTTTGTTCGATCGGTTTGATTGAACAAAAAGCCCTTGGGGTTTACCCCTGTGTCCTTGACCCAATCGGACGGTTCATTTTTGAATTGTACCGCTACGAAAGTAAATTTCCCCAACATGCCCGACGGATTCCCCCTTCCAGGTTGACGACCTAATAGACAGCGTTGTCAGTGCTAAGTATGTCATTCTTTTGGACGCTCCTGCGTGGTTATTATCAAGTGGCCTTTATCGCCTCGAGCGCAGGAGATTGTCTTCTTTCAATCACTCGTGCCTGGAGGCCCGTGTTCAACTACAGAGGTGAATGCCCTTCGGGCTCTGCAACGCTGCCTCGCCCTTGCCAAGCTTATGAATCTGCTAACGTACGAACGTGAAAGGAACGGAAGAGCCCTACCTAGATGATCTAGTAGTATCAGCGATGACTGGCCTCAACACCTGATTCGGCTGAAAGCATCTTGAAAAGGCTAGATGACCACTCATTTTAACCGTCAACCTTGCCAAGTGTGAGTTTGTCATGCCGGATAAAATTATCTGGTGATTTAATATAGGCAAGGCACGGTTTCCCCCGTGGATTTCCTGCTCCACAGGACAAGAAAAGGTGTACAGAGTTTCGTAGGGATGGCCTGTTTACTACCAGCCGGTTTTGCGTCAAAGTTTTTCGCAACTGTGGCAGCATCCGCTGTTTGAACTTACAAACAAAGTTCTAAAGTTCCTTTTAAATGGACGACTACAAGTGAGTTAGGCCTTTACTCTACTAAACGTCTACTTGGTTCCTCTCCAGGTCTACAGAGTCCGGTGTTGACGCTCCCTTTACTTACAAGTGGTTGCCAGCGATATGCAGTCGTGCTGTCCTTTCTACAACCTTCCTCCTCTTCTGATCTTTACAACCCAGTCTGATATTTTTCTGCAAAATTGAAACACCCATCAATTAATTATGCAACCGTTGAAAAGGAGGCCTACATTGGGTCTTAGGCCCTTGAACGACTTTGAGGTCTTATCTCGGACTACCCCTCATAAAATTAGAGTAAAAACAGAATCATAATCCCTAAACCTTTTAAACAACCAGGAAGGCTAAGAATGACTAGAATACAAAGATCGCCCTTAAGTATACCAACCGTTTTTCTATAATATTTAACCATATTAGAGAGCTGATAATGTTTAGTGCCTGCCCTCTGTACCCCGTCACTTAAACATGTTAATTAAATTTGAATTTATAAAAGAGGAGTTCTAGTGCACTTTTATAGGTATGTATTTGTTTTAATGCAGTTTCTAATGCTATTTGTTTACTTACATTATCTGATTTCTTGTAAACCACTGAGGAGACCTGGTCACGTAAGCCACCATATGGTATCCAAACTGTATGTTCTGTGTGCAGTCTCCTGTTTCTTCTTACCCTGACTTCTCCAGCTCAAAAAAACCCAAAAAAATAAATATTTGGATTTTTTCACTTAAGGAAAGGCCTCTTTATGAGAACCACCCTCTATCAGAAACTCTGTTACGCGTGTCTACACAACGTGGTTTGGCGACACCAGACTTTTAATTTTCTGTTTGGAGATGCAACATTTTTTCATCAGGGTCTTTGTCAGAGGAATTAGACTTGTATTCTGGCTTATATTCTGTTTTTGAAGTCCCTCTTTTACGGCAAGTTTAGTCCCGAAAGGGGGGGGGGTGTTATGACCAAGTCATTAGTTGTGATTAATTTATATGTATAATCTACTTAATATATATACTCTGGGTTTCTTTAATATTAGCTAAATATAAAGATCCACTATTTATGAATATTATCTGATTTAGCAATATACCCGGTTATGATGTTATATATATATATATATATATAATAATATATATATATATATATATATAATCTTGATTAAATGGTGTTAGGTAGGTACACCTGAGCTAAGGTTTATAACAAGGTTATCTCCATTGGTGGTAGTTTCACCGCTCTACCCGCTCCCCCTTTTGACTGAGTTGATGTCATTGAAGGAATTTACTGTTATATGGCAGTTCACTCTCTCTGCTGACTCAGTGTGCATTGACTGAGCTAACCCTCCCTAGTACTCCGCCTTATTCCAGCTTGGATAGAGAATTGGGTTATAGCAACGACCTGAATCCAGCTTGTGGTTATTGTGAAGTTCTGCTGACAATCAATACTGTTATCTTCAGGTTACGATGTGACGACCAAGTGACAAGCTATAGAACTTTGTGGATATATTCCTTATGACAGGAGTTACTCAGTAAAGTGTTAATTCCAAATATAAGTACTTGCACACAAGTAAATGTTAAGGGGGGGGGGGGTCTATTGAGGAAGCGATAATTATTCCTCTGATCATTATCAAGTGTAGTGACCATCTTGACATGTACATTCTATTTAAGTTTTCTTGTGTGAAGGAAAGATTCTGACATTGATATTTAATAGATATTTATGAATATCTAAAGTATTTAAGCTTTTAAATAAAAAGAAACTTGAAAAGACTGAGTAACTATTATTTGTGCCTTACATTTCTAAGTTTGGAACCATATCTTTTCATTCTTTGAAGTGTGTTGTTACGGAGTGCACTAACCTGGCTAAAGATTAAGATTTGAACCGTAACAGTGTGTGTATCACTCTCTCTCGTCACCAGGCACCGCACATGTCCTCTCTCACCCTCACTGTCTCCTCACCAGGCACCTACCATGTCCTCTCTCACCCTCTCTGTCTCTCCTAACCTGTGCACCGCTCCTATCGTCCTCATCTCAACCCCTCCACTTTCTTCACCAGCACCTCCCATGCCCTCTCTCACCCTCAATTGCTCCCCTCACAGGTACCGCCCATGTCCTCTCATCACCCTCACTGTCTCCTCACCCAGTCACGGGACTAACCATGTCCTCCTTCACCCTCTCATGTCACCCTCAACAGGCACCTCCATGCCCTCTCTTCACTCCTTTCTGTCTCCTCACCGGCACCTCCATGCCCTCTCTCACCCTCTCTGTCCTCCTCACATGCAACCTCCCATGCACCACTCTCACCCTCTCTTCTCCTCACCTGGGCACCCTCCCATGCCCTCATCTCACCCTCACTGTCTCCTCACCAGGCACCTCCCACGCCCTCTCTCACCCTCTGTCTCCCTCCCCAGGCACCTCCCATGCCCTCTCTCCACCTCTCTCATCATCCTCACCAGGACCCCCATGACCTCTCCCCCCTCTCTGTCTCCCCCCCAGACACCTCGCCCCTGCACTCTCTCACCCTCTTGTCTCTCACCTGGCACCTCCCATGCCTCCTTCTCATTCACCCTTTTGTCTCCTCACTAGGACCTCCATGACATCTCTCCACCCTCCGTCTCCTCACATGGCCCCTCCCATAACCTCTCTCACCCTCTTCTCCTCACCAGGCACCTGCCAATCCCACTCTCACCCTCTCCTGTTCCCCGCACCAGGGCAACCTCAATGCCCTCTACTCACGCCTCTCTCGTCTCCTCACAAGGCACCCTCATGACCTCTCTCACCCTCTCGTCTCCTCACCTGCACCTCCCATGACATCTCTCACCCTCGTGGTCTCCCCACCAAAACTCCTCCCATGCCCTCTCTCACCCTCTCTGTCTCCTCACATAGCACCTCCCATGATCTCTTACCCTCTGTCTCCTCACCAGGCACCTCCCATGACATCTCTCACCCTCTCTGTCTCCTCACATGCACCTCCCATGACCTCACTCACTCCTCTGTCCCTCACCTGCACCTCCCATGCCTTCTCTCACCCTCTGTCTCCTCACCAGGCACCTTCCATGCCCTCTCTCACCCTCTGTGCCTCCTCACCAGGCACCTTCCATGCCCTCTCTCACCCTCTGTCTCTCCCACCAGACAACTCCCCATCCCTCTCTCTCTCACCCTCTCTGTCACCTCACCAGGCACCTCCCATGGTCCCTCTCTCACCCTCTCTGAGTCTCCCCACCAAGCACCCTACCATGACCTCTCTCACCCTCTCTGTCTCCTCACCAGACACCTCCCAAGTCCTCTCTCACCCTCTGTCTCCTCACCAGGCACCTACCATGACCTCTCTCACCCTCTCTGTCTCCTCACCAGACACCTCCCATGTCCTCTCTCACCCTCTCTGTCTCCCCTCACACGGCACCGTCCCATGACCTCTCTCACCCTCTCTGTCTCCTCACAGCACCTCCCATGCACCTCTCTCACCCTCTCAGACTCCCTCACCAGCACCTTCCCTGCCCTCTCTCTCACCCTTTCCGTTATCCCCACCAGGCACCTCCCATGCCCTCTCATCACCCTCTCCGTCTCCCCACCAGGCACCCTCCCATGCCCTCTCTCACCCTCTTGTTCTCCCCACCAACAACTCCCTATGCCTCTCTCACCCTCTCTGTCTCCTCACCAGGCACCTCCCATGTCCTCTTTCCCACCCTCACTGTCATCCCACCAGCATCCTCTCAGACCTCTCTCACCCTCTCATGTCTCCCCAACAGACACTCCCAAGTCACTCTCTCACCCTCCTGTCTGCTCACCAGACACCTCCCATGTCCTCTCTCACCCTCTCTGATCTCCCTCACCGGCACCTCCCGATGGCCCTCTCTCACCCTCTCTGGCTCCTCACCAGGGCACATCCATGCCCTCTCTCACCCTCTCTGTTCTCCCCACCAGCACCATCCCAGATGCCCTCTCATCACCCTCTCTCCGTCTCCCCAAACCGGCACCTCCCATGCCACGCTCTCACCTCTGTCCTCCTCACTCAGCACCTCCCATGCCCTCTCTCACCCTCTCTGCCTCCCCCACCAGGCACCTCCCAGTGCCCTCTCTCACCCCTCTCACCCTCTCTGTCTCCTCACCAGGCCAGCCGTCTCATGACCTCATCTCTCCCTCTCTGTCTCCTCACCAGGCACCTCCCATGCCCTCTCGTCACCGCTCTGTCTCCTCACCAGGCACCTCCATGCTCTCTCACCCTCCTTCTCCCCACCAGACAACCTCCCTAGCCCTCTCTCACCCTCCTCTGTCTCCTCACCAGGCACCTCTCATGCCCTCTCTCACCCTCTCCTTCTCCTCACAGAGGGCAGCCACCCGATGTCTCTCTCTCTCACCCTCTCTGTCTCCCCACCAGGCACCCTCCCAATGCCCTCTCTCACCCTCTCTGTCCTCCCCACCAGGCACCACCCATGACCTCTCTCACCCTCTCTGGTCTCCCCACCAGACACCTCCCATGCCCTCTCTCACCCTCTGTCATCCTCACCAGGCTCCCCCATGTCCCTCTCATCACCCTCTGTCTCTCACCTACCATACAGACTCCCATGCCCTCTCTACACCCTCTCTTCTCCTCACCAGGCACCTCCATTCCCTCATTTTCCACCTCTCTGACTCCCCACCAGGCACATCCCATGACCTCTATTCTCATCCTCAGCTGTCTCCCAACAGACACCTTCCCCAATCCTCTCCGTCAACCTCTCTGTCTCCTCACCGAACACCTCCCATGTCCTCTCGTCACCCTATCTGTCCTCATCACCGCACCTTCCCATGCCTCTCTCACAACCCTCTCAGTCTCCTCCACCAGGCACATCCCATGCCCTCTTTCTCACTATGTTTAGTCACACGCCTCTGTCTCCCACCAGGCACTCCATGCCCTCTCTCACCCTCTCACGTCTCCCCACCAGGCACCTCCCATGCCCTCTCCTCCTGCACCCTCCTTCTTGTCCTCCTCACCAGGCACCTCCCATGCCTCTCTCAACCCTCTCTCCTACCTCACCTGGCACCTCCCATGCCCCACACTCACCCTCTCTGTCTCCTCACCTTAAGGCACCTCCCATGCCCTCTCTCAATCACCCTTCGCGTCTCCTCCACCAGGCACCTCCCATGCCCTCTCTCAGCTCTCACCCTCATCCGTCCTCCCCACCATGCACCGTCCCATGCCCACTCTCACCCTCTTCTCCTCACATGGCACCTCCCATGACCCTCTCACCCTCCTCCTGACGCCTCACCTGGCACCCTCCCATGCCCTCTCGTCACCCTCTGTCTCCTCACATGGCACCTCCCATGACCTCTCTCACCCTCTCTGTCTCCTCACCTGGCACCTCCCATGACATCTCTCTCCCTCTGTCTCCTCACCTGGCACCTCCCATGCCCTCTCTCACCCTCACTGTCTCATCAACAGGCACCTCTCATGACCTCTCTCACCCTCTGCTGTCTCCTCACCTGCACCTCCCATGCCTTCTCACACCCTCTGTCTCCTCACCTGCACCTTCCCATGCCCTCTCTCACCTCCTCTGCTGTCTCCCCACCAACAACTCCTACGCCCTCCTCACCCTCTCTGTCTCCTCACCAGGCACCTCCATGCCCTCTCTCACCCTCTACCGTTCTCCTCACCAGGCACCTCCCATGTTCTCTCTCACCCTCCTGTCTCCCCACCAGGCAACCTCCCAGCCTCCTCTCACCCTATCTGTCTCCCCAACCAGCACCTCCCATGACCTCTCTCCCCTCTCTGTCTCCCCACCCAGAACACCATCCCATGCCCTTCTCCGTCACCTTCTAACCTCCCCACCAAAACATCCCATGCCCTCTCGTTCACCCTCTTTCTGTCTCCTCACCAGGCCCTCCCATGTCCTCTTTCATCACCCTCTCTGTCTCCCACCATGCACTCTCATGATCCTCTCTCACCCTCTCTGTCTCCCCAACAGACACCTCCCCAAGTCCTCTCACATCCCTCTCTGTCTGTCTGCTCACGCAGAACACCCTCCCGATGTCCTCCTCACCCTCTCTTCGTCCATCACCGTCACCTCCCATGCCCTCTTCTCAACCTCTCTGTCTCCTCACCAGGCACATCCATCCCTCACTCACCCTCTCGTCTCCCCACCAGGCACCTCCCAGACCTCTCATCACCCTCTCCGCGTCTCCCCACCAAGGCACCTCCATGCCCTCTCGTCACCCTCTGTCCTCCTCACCAGGCACATCCCATGCCCTCTCTCACCCTCTCTGTCTCCCCACAGCACCTCCCATTCCCTCCCTCACACTCTCAAGTCTCCTCACCAGGCACCTCTCATGACCTCACTCTCCCTCTCTGACCTCCTCACCAGGCAACTCCCATGCCCTCTGCTCACCCCTCGTCTCCTCACCAGGTCAGGCACCTCCCATGCCCTCTCTCACCCTCTGTCTCCCCACCGCACAACTCCTAGCCCTCTCCTCACACTCCTCTCTTCTCCTCACCAGGCACCTCCCATGCCCTCTCTCACCCTCTCCGCTCCTCACCAGGCACCTTCCATGTTCTCTCTCACCCTCTCTTCTCCACCCACAGCACCTCCCATGCCCTCTCTGTCTCTCACCCTCTGTCGCTCCCCACCAAGGCACCTCCCAAGACCCTCTCTCACCCTCTCTGTCTCCCCTCCAACACCTCCCATGCCCTCTCTCACCCTACTGTCACCCTCCTCACCAGGCTCCTCCCATGCCCTCTCTCACCCTCTGTCTCCCCCACCATACAACTCCATGGCCTCTCTCACTCTATCTGTCTATCCTCACCAGGCACCCCCATGTCCTCTTTCACCCTCTCCGTCTCCCCACCAGGCACCTCCCAGACACTCCACCCCTCTCTGTCTCCACCAAAAGACACCTCCCAAGTCCCTCTCTCACCCTCTCTGTCCTCCTCACCAGACACCTCCCATGTCCTCTCTCACCCTAAGCTGTCTCCTCAACACGCACCTCCATGCCCTACTCTCACCCTCTGTCTCCCCACCAGGCACCTCCCATGCCCTCTCTCGCGCCTCCTCCGTGCTCCTCCAGCCAGGCACCTCCCATGCCCCTCTCTCACCCTCTGTCCTCCTCACCAGCTACCTATGCACCTCCCATGCCCTCTCTCACCCAGCTCTCTCCTCACCTGGCACCTCCCCATGCCTCTCTCACCCTCTCTGTCTCCCTCACCAGGCACCACGCCATGCCCTCTCTCCACCCTCTTCTCTGTCGTCCTCACCAGGCACCCCCCATGACCTCTCTCACCTTCTGTCTCCTCACCTGGCACCTCCCATGACATCTCTCACCCTCTCTGTCTCCCCACCAGGCACCTCCCATGCCCCGTCTCTCACACTCTCCGTCTCCCCACCAGGCACCTCCCATGCCTCACTCATCCCTCTCTGTCTCCCCAGCCAGGCACCTCCCATTCCTCTCTCTCACCCTCTCTCTCCTCACCTTGCAACCTCCCATGGTCCCCTCTCTCACCACTCTCTGTCTCCTCACCAAGGCACATCCCATGCCTCCTCTCACCCTCTCTGTCTCCTCACCAGGCACCCACCATGGCATCTCTCCACCCTCTCTGTTCCTCACCAGGCACCTCTCCCATGCCCTCATCTCACCCACTCTGTCTCTCACCAGCAACTCCCAATGACATCTCGCACCCGCTTCTCTGTCTCCTCACCAGGGCATCCTCCGCATGCCGCTCTTCTCACAACTCTCTGTCTCCTCACAAGGGCCACCCATTAGGACGGCTCCTCACCCTCACAGTCTCCTCACCTGCACTCCATGACCTCTCTCACCTCCTTCTCCTCACCTGGCACCTCCCATGCCCTCTCTCACCTCTCTGTCTCCTCACGCACAACCGTCCCATGACATCTCTCACCCCTCACTTTCTCCTCACCAGGCACCTCCCATGCCCCTCTCTCACCCCTCTCTGTCTTCCTCACAAAGCACCCCCAATGACCTCTCTCACCTTCTGTCTCCTCACCTGGCACCTCCCATGACATCTCTCACCACTCTGTCTCCCCACCATACATCCTCCATGCCCTCTCTCACCCTCACTGTCACCCTCACATGGCACCCTTTCCCATGACCCTCTCTCACCCTCTGTCTCCGCTCCTGGCACCGTTCCCATGCCCTCTCTTCACCCTCTCTGTCTCCTCACCAGGTCACCTCCCATGACATCCTCTCACCCTCTCTGACTCCGCACCAGGCACGCTCCCATGCCCTCTCTCACCCGCTCTGTCTCCTCACAAGGCACACCCTTAAAGACGCTCTCTCACCCTCTCTGTCATCCTCACCTGGCACCTCCCATGACATCTCACCCTCTCTGTCTCCTCACCAGGAACCTCTCATGACCTCTCTCACCCTCTCTGTCTCCTCACCAGGACACCTTCCCATGACCTCTCTCACCCTCTGACCGTCCTCCACCAGGCACCTCCCATGCCCTCTCTCCACCTCTCTGTCCTCCCATCAGACAACTCCCAATGCCCTCTCCTCACTCCTCTGTCTCCCTGCACCAGGCACCTCTCCATTGCCCTCTCACTCCTCTCTGTCTCGCCCACCAGTACAACTCCCCGTTGCCCTCTCTCGACCCTCTCTGCCTCCTCACCAGGCACCTCCCATGTCCTCTCTTCACCCTCCTCTGTCTCCCACCAGGCACCCATCCCATGTCCTCTCTCTCACCCTCTGTCTCCTCACAAAGCACCCCCCATGACCTCTCTCACCCTCTCTGCTCTGTCTCCTCACCTGGCACCTCCCATGCCCATCTCTCACCTCTGTCTCTCCTCACCAGGCACCCCTTAAGACCTCTCTCACCCTCTCTGTCTCCTCACCAAACATCACCATGTCCTCTCTCACCCTCTACTGTCCTCCTCACCGGCACCTCCATGCCCCTCTCACCATCTGTCACCTCACCAGGCACATCCCAAGCCCTCTCTCACCCCGCTGTCTCCCCACCAGCAACCTCCCATGCCCTGCCACCACCCTCTCCGTCTCCCCAACCATGCACCTCCCATGCCCTCTCTCACCCTCTCAGTACTCCTCACCAGGCACCTCCCCATGCCCTCTCCTCACCCTCTCCGTCTCCCCACAAGGCACCTCTATGACCTCTTCTCACCCTCTCGCTTCTCCCACACAGGCACTCTCCCATGCCCTCATCTCACTCTCTCTCTCTGTCTCCTCACATTGCACGCACCCCTCCCATGGACCTCTCTCGACCCTCTCTGTTCCTCACATCTGTGCTCCTTACCCATGCCCTCTCTCCTACCGGGTCCTCTCGTGTCTCTCACCAGGCATCCTCCCATGCCTCTCTCACCCTCTCTCTCCCTCACCAGCACCCCATGACCTCTCTCGCCCTCTCTCTCCACTCACCTGGCACCTCCCATGACGTCTCGCACCCACTCTGTCTCCCCACCAACAACCTCCATGCCCTTCTCTCACCCTCTCTGTCTCCTCAAATGGCACGTCCCATGACCACTCTCACCCTCTCTGTCTCCCTCACCAGGCACCTCCCATGCACCCTCTCTCACCGTCTGTCTCCTCACCAGCCACCTCCCAATGCCGCCTCTCACCCCTCATGTCTCCTCACCAGGCACCCCCCATGACCTCTCTCACCTCTCTGTCTCCTCACCTGGCACCTCCCATGACATCTCTCACCCCTCTACTATCTCCTCACCAGTACCTCCCATGACCTCTCGTCACCCTCTGCTCCTCACGACTGGACACGCTCCCATGCCCGCTCTCACCCTCTCTGTCTCCTCAGCCAGGCACCCCCAATGACGTCTCTCACATTCTGTCCTCCTCACCTGGCACCTCCCATGACATCTTTTTTTTCCCTCACCCTCTCTGTCTCCCCACAGACCCACCCTCCCATCCCTCTCTCCACCCTCTCTGTTCTCCGTCACATGGCACATCCCATGACCTCTCTCACCTCTGTACTCCTCCACTGGCACCTCCCATGCCCTCGTCTCACCTCCTCGTCTCCTCACCGAGGCACCTCCATGCCTCTCTCACCCGCTCTGTCCCTCACCGGCACCCCCCATGACCATCTCTCAACCTCTCTGTCTCCTCACAAGGCACCCCCCATGAACCTCTCTCACCCTCTGTCTCCTCACATTGCACCTCCCATGATCTCTCTCGACCCTATGTCATCCTCACCTGAAGTACCGTCCCATGCCCTCTCTCAACCTCTCTAGTTCTCCTCACCAGGCACCCCCAATGAACTCTCTCACCTTCTGGGTCCCCACAACTGGCACCTCCCTGACATATCTCTCACCCTCGTCTGTCTCCCCACCCATACACCTCCCCATGCCCTCGTCTCAACCCGCTCTGTCCCTCACATGGCACCTCCCATGACTTCTCTCACCCTCGTCCTCCTCACCTGTGCACCTCCCATGCCCTCTCTCACCATCTCTGTCTCCTCACCAGGTCACATCCATGACATCTCTCACCCCTCTCTGTCTCCTCACCAGGCAAGCACCTCCCCATGCCTCTCTCATCCCTCTCTGTCTCTCCTCACAAGGCACCCCTTATGACCTCTCTCACCCTCTCTGTCCTCCTCACCTGCAACCTCCCATGACATCCCTCACTCCCTCCCTGTCCGTCCTCACGCTGGGGCTCCTCCCAATGCCTCTCTCACCCTCTCTGTCCTCCTCACCAGAACCTCCATGACCCTCTCACCCTCTCTGTCTCCGCACCAGGCACCTCCCTTGGCCCTCTCTCACCCTCTCTGTCTCCTCACCGAGGCACCTCCCATGCCCTATCTCACCTCGTCATGTCCCCCACCAACAACTCCCGATGCCCTCTCTCACCCTCCTCCCTTCTCCTCAACCAGGCACCTCCCATGCCTCTCACGCCTCTCTGTCTCCCCACCAGACAACTCCCATGCCCTCTCTCACCTCTCTGTCTCCTCACCAGGCACCTCCCATGTCCTCTCTCACCTCTCTGTCTCTCCCACACAAGCCACCTCCCCATGACCTCTCTCACCCTCTGTCTCCTCACCAGCACCCCTTATACACTCTCTCACCCTCTCTGTCTCCTCACCAGGCCCTCCCAATCCTCTCCCACCTCCTACCGTCTCCCGCACAAAGGCTCCTCCCTATGAACCTCTCTCAACCTCTCCGTCTCCCACCAGCACCTCCCATGCCCTCTCTCACTCTCTGTTCTCCTCACATGGCACCGTCTCCATGACCTCTCTCAGCCTCTCCTTCTCCTCACCTGGCACCCCCAAGCGCCTCTCTCACCTCCACCCCTCTCTTGTGCACTGTCTCCTCACCAGGCACCTCCCCATGCCCCTCGTCTCACCCTCTCTCCTCTCCTCACCAGGCGACCCCCATGACCTCTCTCACACTCTCTCGTCCTCACCTGGCACCTCCCAGGACATCTCTCACCCATCCTCTGTCTCCGATCCTCCCCACCAGACACCTGCCCATGCCCTCTCTCACCCTCCTGTCGTCCTCACATGGCACCTCCATGACCTCTGCTCACCCTCTCTGTCCTCCTCAAACCATGCACATCCCTTGCCCTCCTCTCACCGTCTGTCTCTCACCGGCACCTCCCATGCCCTCCTCAACCCTCTCTGTCTCCTCACCAGGCACCCCCGTGACCTCTCTCACCCTCGCTTGTCTCCTCACCTGGCACTCCATGACTCTCTCACCCTCTCTATCGCCCACCTTGCCACCTCCATGCCCTCTCTCACCCTCTCTGTCTCCCACCAGGCCACTCCCCCATGACCTCATCCACACACCTCTCTCTTCCTCACCTGGCAAACCTCCCATGAGCTCTCCAGCCTCGGTCTCCTCACTCTGGCACGCTCCCATGCCCTCTCTCACCCTCTGTCTCCTCACCTGGCTCACCCCCATGCCCTCTCCTCTCACCCTTCTGTCTCCTCACCATGCAACCTCCCATGCCCTCCTCATCCCTCTCTTGTCTCCTCACCAGGCACCTCCCAGTGCCCTCTCTCACCCTCCGCCTCCTCACCAGCACCTTGTCCCGTGCCCCCACTCAACCTCTCTGTCTCCTCACACAGCTCCTCCCATGTCCTCTCATCACCTCTACCCTCTCTGTCTCCGCCCACCAGCTACCTCGCATTACCTCTCTCACCCTCTCTGTCTCCCCACCAGGCACCTACCATGACCTCTCTGACTCTCTCTGTCTCCCCACCAAACACCTCGCATGTCCTCTCTCACCCTCTCTGTCTCCCCACCAGGCACCTCCCATGCCCACTCTCACCCTCTCTGTCTCCCCACCAGACACCTCCCATGTCCTCTCTCACCCTCTCTCTCCCCAATAGGCACCTCCTATGACCTCTCTCACCCTCTCTGTTTCCTCACCAAGCACCTCCCATGACCTCTCTCACCCTGTCTCCCCACCAGGCACCTCCCATGACCTCTCTCACCCTCTCTGTCTCCCCACCAGACACCTCCCATGACCTCTCTCACCCTCTGTCTCCCTACCAGGCACCTCCCATGCCCTCTCTCACCCTCTCTATCTCCCCACTAGGCACCTCCCATGCCCACTCTCACCCTCTGTCTCCTCACCAGACACCTCCCATGCCCTCTCTCACCCTCTCTGTCTCACCACCAGACAACTCCCATGCCCTCTCTCACCCTCTCTGTCTCCCCACCAGGCACCTCCCATGCCCTCTCTCACCCTCTGTCTCCTCACCAGGCACCTCTCATGACCTCTCTCACCCTCTCTGTCTCCTCACCAGGCACCTCCCATGCCCTCTCTCACCCTCTCTGTCTCCCCACCAGACAACTCCCATGCCCTCTCTCACCCTCTCTGTCTTCTCACCAGGCACCTCCCATGCCCTCTCTCACCCTCTCCGTCTCCTCACCAGGCACCTCCCATGCCCTCTCTCACCCTCTCTGTCCACACACCCCCTACCTTTCCTAAAGCCTCCTTGTTCATCTGCTATCCTATTTTCCGTCTTACTCTTAATTCTTTCAATAATAACTCTACCATACACTTTACCAGGTATACTCAATAGACTTATCCCCCTATAATTTTTGCACTCTCTTTTATCCCCTTTGCCTTTATACAAAGGAACTATGCATGCTCTCTGCCAATCCCTAGGTACCTTACCCTCTTCCATACATTTATTAAATAATTGCACCAACCACTCCAAAACTATATCCCCACCTGCTTTTAACATTTCTATCTTTATCCATCAATCCCGGCTGCCTTACCCCCTTTCATTTACCTACTGCCTCACGAACTTCCCCACACTCACAACTGGCTCTTCCTCACTCCTACAAGATGTTATTCCTCCTTGTCCTATACACGAAATCACAGCTTCCCTATCTTCATCAACATTTAACAATTCCTCCCAAATATTCCCTCTCTCATCTTCCAATACCTCTAACTCTCCATTTAATAACTCTCCTCTCCTATTTTTTAACTGACAAATCCATTTGTTCTCTAGGCTTTCTTAACTTGTTAATTCACCTCCAAAACTTTTTCTTATTTTCAACAAAATTTGTTTATAACAAATTTATATATATATATATTATATATATATATATATTATAATATATATATATATAATATATATATATATATATATATATATATATATATATATATATATATATATATATAATGTGTGTCGTGCCGAATATGTAAAACTGGTCAATTAGCAAGAATTCATTTAAAATTAATTCCTTTCTAAAATTTTCTCTTATACGTTTAAAGACATACTTTTTTCATTATTGTTAATGTAAAAATTTTTAATT
The DNA here is from genome assembly GCF_026875155.1 of Cherax quadricarinatus. Lineage (NCBI taxonomy): Eukaryota > Metazoa > Arthropoda > Malacostraca > Decapoda > Parastacidae > Cherax > Cherax quadricarinatus. The sequence continues at coordinate 79,628 of NW_026492787.1, forward strand.
TTGCTCCAAAAGAATCTTAGAAAACTTACCTAACCTTATTATAACAAGAACAATTTATTTTAGCCTAACCCAACTAAATATATTTTAGATTTGTTTACAATAATTTAATACTAAACAAACACAGTGAAATATATTTTTTTCGTTAGGTTCAGAATGATTTTGGCGAAATTATTCCATACACAAATTTTAGCTTGTCCTATATGGCAAGATGAACGTTGCTATTTAAGTCAAGATCGCAAGTTCTGCCTATTCGGCACGACTTATATATATTTATATATATATTTATATGTATGTATATTTATAAATAATGATTATTATATTATACGGGACAGTGAATGTGAAGGTGTTACATATCGCCTGAGGAATGTGAGACTATCATGTTGGATCCCGGGAAAGGAACAACAACCCATCATCAACATGTGTGTGTGTGTGTGTGTGTGTGTGTATGTGTACTAACCTCTTGTACCCCACCTCTTTGTGTGGTTGCGGGTTTTTCGAGTAAATACCTCCGGGCCACGCCCTTCACTTTTTTGAAACTAGGTCCTCTCTCCCCCCTGCTCCTGAGCTTTAAATCCTCGTTTTAAAAAATTTATGTTTTGGTTCCTTCCTCCTTTACGTGTTTTCCCTAGGCTTTTTCCACTTCCTAAAAAACTCTGTGCTGGAAAAATACTTCCTAATACCCTTTTTGGACTCGTGGGATTCTTCAACCCCCCCAAATTGTGACCCCTTGTTTCTCTTCCCATCTCTGGAACATCCTGTTTTGTGCACTTAGTATTTTTCCTCCCGCATTTTATATTTCGTTATCATGTCTCCCTTGACCCTCCTGCCCTTTCCATGTGTCGGCCCGGGATTTCCCCCCTTAAACCTTTCTTAAAGTCAGCCCCCCCATAGCTGGGGATTGTCTTGTTGCAAACCCTTTTGCATTTTCTTTTTAAATTTTTTTTTTGGAGGGTTGTTTGGCCCAAATTGTGGTTTCCCTAATTTGGTGCCCCATACTCCAGTAGGGGCCCTGACGTATAGGGTTGTCCGAGTTTTTAAAACAAACCCCTTACTGGGGTTTTTGGGAAACGGTTTTTCTTAGGTTTCCCAGACGACCGTATGCTGCGGGGCAGTTATCTGACAATTGCGCCTAGGGGGATGTGTTTTGGTATGTTCCCTCCCCCCAAAATTTTTTCCCCTTGGGGTTTTTGCAGTTTTTGGCCACTAACTATACCTCGGTCTTCATTGTCCTTCCCCGCTTCATGACTTTGCATTTGGAGCTTTTTAAATTAAAGGACCCTTTTTGGGGGGGGAAGGGTTTATTCTGCCCCCAGGTCTTTTTTGGAAAGTTCCTGATCCTCGCCCGATTTAATTCTTCTCTTTTAAACTTGTAAATTTTTCTTTTTAAAAAAGCCATTTAAAGAGTGAGTATGCAAAGGTGCTCTAGATTTTTGGAAGTGATTTGTGTATGCCTGCTAAATAGATTAAACAATGTTTTGAAAATAAGTTAAACCTGGCAATGTGAATCTCCCAGTTTTGCAGAGTGGTGCCAGTCGTTTATCTATGTGGTACGTGTGTAAGACATGTGTTTTCAAAATTTAAAGATCGGGGAAGGAATTTTTTCCGTAATTTCCAAAACCCAAAATTGTGGTTTTTAAAAAAAAAAAACAATTTGATGAGTTCAAATTTCGGAAAAACACTGTTGACAGGATTTAGGGAAGCTGAGAGAGCAGGGAAAAGATTCAGGGGGGGGAATACAGCTGCGGGAAAAGCTAAATTGGTCTTTCAGCAAGGGGCGGGAGGTTTTATCAGGTCTGCCTGTTAACGCCCCTGAAAAACTGCCAGCTAAAAAACTCTAGCATGAAACAACATTTTTTTTTTTTTGTATTGACTAACCGAAGTTGTATCCCCCAAGGAAAATTTCAAAATTTTTTAATAGCTTTAACCACTCCGTAACGTAAACAATAAAATGATAAGGCGGATATAATGTTCAGGTACGCGGGGAAGTAAAAATTTTTTTTATAGTGGCAAAAATTTTTTTGGGGTTATTTTCAAAAGGGAAAAAAAAATCTTTCACCCAAAAAAACACTGGCTCAAATTAAATGGGGATTAAATAAAAGGGTTTTTAAAAAAAACTTTTACAAGGAAGCCCGGGGGGAAAGACGGGCGCAAAGTTTTTGGAAGTTCACCTGAGGCCGTTGGTGAGAACTGCCCCACTTCAAACCCCTATATTAAGGATTTCATGTAGTATGAAGGGGTATTAGTCAAGAATAGAAAAGAAAATGGTTCTTTTCCCCCCCTCCCTTTATGAAACCGAACCCTTGTTCTAAAACAAGAGAGTAAAAATAGACCCATTGAAAAAATGGTCGGAATTAAAGGGGAGAGAGGGAAAACTAAGGAACATGAGTTTACAACTGTCTTTACTATATTTTTTATGCTTATTTTTTAAAAGGGTTGGGGGTGTTACCCAACTACCCCCAAAATTATTTTGGTGTTGTACCAGTGGTTCTATTTCCCTGGTTACCACCACACATAGTTTTGGGTTGTACCAGGGGTTCTACTTCGGGTTTACCACCACACATAGTTTTTGTGTGTACCAGTGGTTCTACTTTTTGGTTCACCACACATAGTGTTGTTTTTGTACCAGTGGTTCTACTTCTGGTTCCCACCCCCCAACATGGTTGTTTGTACCAGTTTTACTTCTGGTTCCCACCACACAAGTTTTTTGTGTCCCAGGGGTTTTCTACTTCTGGTTCCCACCACCCCTTGTGTTGGTGTACCTGGTTCTACTTTGGGTTACCACCAACATAGTGTTTTTGTGTACCAGGGGTTCTACCCCCCGGGTTACCCCACACATAGTTTTGTGTGTACCGGGGTTTACTTTTTTTCCCCCTCACATAGTTTTGGTGAACCAGTGGTTCTACTTCTGGTTCCCACCACACAAGTGTTTGTTTGTACCAGTGGTTCTCCCTTCGGGTTACCCCCACCCCCCCCAATTTTTATGTTGTGTTTTACCAGTGGTTCCTTTTGGTTCCCACCCCCACAAAAGTTTTTGTGTTTCCCAGTGGTTTTTTTTAATTTCCCGGTTCCACCAAACAAGTGTTGTGTGTACCATTTGGTTCTACTTCGGTTACCCACCACACATAGTGTTGTTGTCCCCAGGGGTTTATTTCCCGGGTTTCCCAACCACACAAAATGTTGTGTGTCCCAGGGTTTTTTATTTTCTGGTTACCCCCCCACACATAGTGTTGTGTGTACCAGTTGTTTCTATTTTGGGTTTAAAACCCCCACACATTTTTGGGTGTGCCCCATGGTTTTCAAACTTCTTTTTAAACCACCAAACTTTGTGTTGTGTGTCCCAAGGGGTTTTAAAATTCTGGTTACCCCCCACACATAGTGTTGTGTTTCAGGGGTTCAAATTTGGTTACCACCACAAAAAGTTTTTGTGTGTACCAGGGGGTTCTATTTCCCGGTTCCCACCCACACATTTTGTGTTTTTACCGGGGGTTCTACTTCGGGTTTTACCCCACAACATAGGGGTTGTGTGTACCAGTGGTTCTACTTTGGTTCCCTACCCACACGGGTTTTTGTGTGTCCCAAATGGTTCTACTTTGGTTTACCCCCACACATAGTGTTGGGGTGTACCAGGGGTTCAAACTTTGGTTCCCAAACCACACAAGTGTTGTGTGTACCAGGGGTTTTCCTACTTCTGGTTCCCAAACCAACAAAGTGTTGTGTGTACCAGTGGTTCTACTTCTGGTTACCCCCACACACGTGTTGGGGTGTACCAGTTGTTCTACTTCGGGTTCCCACCACACAATTTGTTTTTGTGTACCATGGTTCTACTTCTGGTTCCCAAACCACACATTGTTTGTGTGTACCAGTGGTTTATTTTCGGGGTTCCCCCCCACCCATGGGTGTTGTGTGTACCCAGGGGGTTCAAAAACCGGTTACCACCACACATAGTGTTGTGTGTCCCAAAGGGTTTTCTACTTCTTGGTTTTCCACCACACATATTTTGGGTTGTGTACCATGGTTTAATTCGGGTTACTACCCAAAAAGTTTGTGTGTCCGTGGTTCTACTTCGGGTTTTCCCCACACTTGTTTTGTGTCCCAAATGGTTTTTTATTTCTGGTTCCACCAAATAGTGTTGTGTGTCCGGGGTTTTCTACTTCTGGTTACCCCCCACAAAAAATGTTTTGTGAACCAGGGGTTTACTTCTGGTTACCCCACCCACATAGTGTTGTGTGTCCAAAAAGGGGTTCTACTTCTGGTTACTCCCCACAAAAGTGTTGGGGTTGTACCAGGGGTTTCTACTTCTGGCTACCACCAGTTCTTTTAGGGAAATATCAAAAACCTTTTTAACCCCTATTTCTCCCCACTTGTAAAAAAAACGGGACTCGCGCCTCGTTCTCAGCTGATTTTTCCTGGTGTCAAATACATTTGTAATCTGCCCTTGACCCCTCCATGTTTTTTTAAATTATTATGGTCCACCTGAGAATTTTTTTTGTTTAGTTATTTTGGTATGGGCATTTTACCCTAAAAGGGTTACGTCGAAAAAGCTCCTGACCCAAAAGGAAATGGCTTTTAAACCCCTCCCCTTTCCTTGCTTTCTCTTGTTTCTAGTAATTTCGGTTTAAAGAACGTTTCTTATTTAAGTAAAGGGAAAAAACAAAGAAATTCAAGAAAAAGGAGAATTTTTTGTGGAGAAAATTTTTTTTTAAAAATTTCGGACCGGATTTTTTTAAAAATTTTTAACGTCGCAATGAAAATTTTCCCTGGAAAAATTTTTTTTTCGTCTTATTCTTTTTTGGCCTAAAATAAAAACAAGAAAATAAAAAGGAATCTTTCATTAAAACATTTTTGAAGAAAAACATTGTTACAAAAACCCCGGGTCAAGAGGGCGACTTTTTAAAAAGTTTTTAAACCCCCAAAAAACAGCATTCCTAAAAAAGGGAAAATTTTAAACTTTTAAAGAGTAACCACCCCCCCGGGGGCAAATTCCATATATGATATTATAACAAAAATTTTTTTTAATATATAAATATACATCTGATGAAATTTACAAGGGAGGACACACAGAAATTGCCCTTTTTTTAAATTAAAATTCCCCTTGGGAAAGGTTCGACTGTAGTCCACCAGACAAAAACAAGTCGTCAACCAGCTACCCAAAATTGGGAGTGGCCATTTTATTTAAAAGGCAATCCAAAACTTTTTTTTTTTTTGTTCCCCAAAAAAGGTAAAAGTTTTATTTTGTTTCTTTGAAACTAACAATGAAAACGGGCAAAAAATATAAAAAATTATATAAACTCTCGAGTTTCTTAAAAGTAAACGACGAAAATGTTTAAAGGTAAAATTTAACCGGGAAACAAGGGGAAAACTTTTACATGTCATTTAACTTAAGTGTACTTGCCTTCGTTAAACATAAAAACAAATTTCCCTTTTTAATGAGTAACATTTTCGGTAAAACAAGTTTTTTTGCCCTTTATTTTTGCGGTAAACACTGATGTACATATTTTTTTTCCTTTTCCTCATTTAAACTTGTTGAAAGTAACTTATATCTTGCCCACTTATATCACTGAAATCAACACTTTATTTAACAAAAATCAACACACACACTTATTCACTATAATTAAAAACACACTTTACTTTTCATGTTTTTTTCGTTCCCCGGGAAATACCGTTGATACCTGTTATTCTGTTACCGGAAAACTACACAGTTGATCCCCGTTTTTCCGTTACCGGAAACTAAAACATTGATCACTTTTAAATTCCTTTAAACCGGGGAAAAACTACACACTTTTTCACTGTTATTCCTTTTAACCGGGGAAACTAAAACATTTGATAAATGTTTTTCCGTTCCCGGGAAACTACACACTTGATCACTGTTTTTTTCCTTTACCGGGAAACTACACAGTTGTCACTGTTTTTCCGTTACCAGGAAACTACACACTTGATCACTTTTAATTCCTTCCCAAGGAAACTACACAGTTGTTCACGTTTTCCTTTAAACCAAAAAAACTACACATTTTTAAAACCCACTTTTAAAATTCCGTTCCCGGGGAAACTAACATTTGATCACGTTATTTCCTTTTCCCCCAGGAAACTAACACTTGATCCCCTGTTTTTTTCCCTTTAACCAGGAAATTTTAAACACTTGATCACTGTTTTTCCCGTTCCCAGGAAACACACATTTGATCATGTTTTTTCCCTTTCCGGGAAAACAAACCCCACTTGATCACTGTTTTTTCCGTTCCCCAAAACTACAAAAAGTTGATCACGGGTTTTTCCCGTTAACCCAGGAAACTACACCGTTAAACACTGTTTTTCCCGGGTTCCCAGGAAACTACACACTTAAAATCATTTTTATTCCGTTCCCAAAAAAACTACCCCTTTTTGTCACTTTTTTATTCCTTTACCGGAAAAATAACACCTTGTCACTGTTTTCCGTTACCAGGAAACTAAACACTTGATCACTGTTATTCCGTTCCCGGGAAACTACACAGTTGATCATTTGGGGGGTTATTCCGTTACCAGGAAACTACCCATTTGTCACGTTATTCCTTTTAACCAAAGGAAACTACACATTGATAAATGTTATTCCTTTAAGGGAAATACACATTGATCCCCTGTTATTCCTTTAAACCCCAGGAAACTACACATTTTGATCCTGTTATTCCTTTTCCGGGAAAAACTCCACATTGCCCCAACTTTTAAAATTTTTGACCCACTGTTAACAAAACCTTTAAAACATATAACTTTCCTCCCTGTTAACCTGCTGACTCTTTTCACTTTTTTTAAAAACCCTTTTTTTATTTATATACTTTATATTCCTTTCTTTTTTTCTCCGGGTTCTTTCCCAAATTTTCGTTTTAATTTTATTTAAATTTTCCCAAATTCCCTTACTGCAAGCCCCTTCCTTCATATTGCCTTCATTCTCACTTCCTTCATATTCCCTTCATTCCCCTTCCTTCATTTTGCCTTCTTTCCCCCACTTCCTTCATATTGCATTCTTCCCATTTCCTTTCATATTGCCTTCATTCCCATTCCCTTCAAAATTCCCCTTAAATTCCCATTTCCCTTTAATATTCCCCTTCTTTCCCCAATTCCTTTTTCCCTTTACCCCCCTTTCATTTCCCTCCCCCCCTTCCTTCATATTGCCTTCTTTCCCCATTTCCCCATCCTTTTTTCCCCCCCATTTCCCCATTCCCACTTCCTTTATATTGCTTCATTCCCCCTTCCTTAAAATTCCCTTCATTCCCACTTCCTTCTTATTCCCTTCTTTCCCCAAATTCCTTCATATTCCCTTTAAATTCCCCACTTCCTTCATATTGCCTTCTTTTCCCACACCTTTCCTTCTTTATTCCCTTCCCATTCCCCTTCCTTCTATTGCCTTCACCCTTTTTCCTTCATTTCCCTTCATTCCCATTTTCCTTTCATTTTGCCTCTTTTTCCCAAACTTCCTCATATTGCCTTCCCCACCCCCTTCCCAATATTCCCTTTCCCTTTCCTATTTCCTTCATATTCCCTTTCTTTCCCTATTTCCCTTTTCATATTGCCTTCTTTCCCCCCACTTCCTTCATATTCCTTTCCCACCCCACTTCCTTAAATATTGCCTTCATTCCCACTTCCTTCATTTTTTGCCTTCTTCCCACTTCCTTCTTTTTTTGCTTCTTTCCCCCTTTCCCTTCATTGCCTTCTTTCCCTTTTTCCCTTCATATTCCCTTTCCCATTCCCATTTCCCTTAATTCCCTTTCATTACCCCTTAAAATTTTGGGCCCTTTCATTCCCCCCTTCCTTCAAAAGCCTTCATTCCTATTTCCTTAAATTGCCCCCCTTTTTGCCTTCCCCCTTCCTTCCCTACCTTCCCCTTCCCCATTAATTGCCTTCTTTCCCCATTTCCCTTTTATAGGGCCTTCATTCCCATTTCCCTTCATATTGCCTTCTTTCCCCCATTCCCCATTTTCCCCTTCATTCCATTCCCTTTTATATTGCCTTCTTTCCCTTTCCCCTTCAATTGCCTTCTTTCCCCACTTCCTTCATATTGCCTTCATTCCCACTTCCTTTCATATTCCCTTTTTCCCCCACTTCCTTCTTATTGCCTTCACCCATTTTCCTTCATATTGCCTTCTTTCCCCCACCCCCTTTTAAAATTGGGCCTTTCATTCCCACCCCCCTTTCCCATTTCCCTTAAATTCCACTTCCCTTTCAAAATTTTTGCCTTAAATTCCCCCCTTCCTTATATTGCCTTCTTTCCCCACTTCCTTCAATTGCCTTCTTTCCCATTTTTCCTTTCATTTTGGGCCTTCTTTCCCCATTCCTTCATTTTTGCCTTCTTTTCCATTTCCCTTCTTTTCCTTCATTTCCCACTTCCTTCATATTCCCTTTTTTTTCCCCATTTCCCTTTTCAATTCCCTTTCATTCCCCTTTCCCTTAAATTTTGGCCTTCATTCCCTTCCTTCATATTGCCTTCTTTCCCCATTTCCCTTCCCTTTTTTCCTTTTTTTTCCCCCAATTTCCCTTAAAATTTTGGCCTTTTTCCCCCATTCCCTTCATATTCCCTTCTTTCCCCACTTCCTTCCTTTTTCCTTCTTTCCCCACTTCTTCATATTCCCCTTCTTTCCCCCACTTCCTTCATATTCCCTTCATTCCCCATTTCCCTTTTTCTTGCCTTCTTTCCCCATTTCCCCTTAAACATTGCCTTCATTCCCAGTTCCTTCAAAATCCCTTTCTTTCCCCAAATTCCTTCATTTTTCCTTCTTTCCCAAATTCCCTTTCCCCATTTTGCCTTCTTTCCCACTTCCCCAAAAATTCCTTTCCATTCCCACTTCCTTCACATTGCCTTCACCCCCAAATTCCCTTTTTCCCATTTTTGCCTTCTTTCCCCACTTCCTTCTATTCCCTTTCTTTTCCCCCCTTCCTTCAAATTGCCTTCATTCCCCTTCCTTAAACTTCATTTTAAAACTCACTTCATACATACTCCATTTATTTTTTTACCTTTATTTTCACCTGGTTCAAAATTTTTTCCAAAAATTTCGTCTTACTTCCTTCGGGAATCTTTTTTTTAATTTTAAATTATCCCCAAATTAAAAACCCTAACCTTTCAACCATTTTTTTTGGGTTTCCCTCCAAAATTTCATAAACGAATATCCCTCCAGCGGGTGCCTCACCTTAACTTTTCAACCATGTAAATTTTTTTTCTTTGCAAGTTTTGAACAAGAATTTTTTTGTGATTTGGGAGTAAAGTTTCCCTACTGTTCGGGTTTAAAACAAAGTCCCATGTTAATTTTAAACAAAAGTCAATTAAAGGTTTTTTTTCCCAGTCGGTTTAAAAATCTGTTACATTGTTGTTTTTGAAAAAAATTTTATCATTGTCCCCCGGTTTCTCCCGAGTCCCTTTTTTCAGTTCATTAACCCTCTTTTAAAGCCAAAGGTAAAAAAAGAAAAAAAATATTAGTGCTTTTTTGAAAACTTCAAATTTCCCCGAGAGCTGGGGAGTAAATTTTTTTTGATCGGGAAAATTATTGTGAAATGTGTTGAATTGAATTTGAAGGAAAAAAATTTGAAAGAAGGGAAAAGGGTAAATACTTTCATCGGGAGACACCTCCCTAAAGTTTTTTTTTAGCTAGATTGTGGGGACGATTTTCCCGGGGGTTTTAACTCTTTTTCAGGGCCCCGAAAAAAAAAATCGTTCATGCCATTTCGCTGTTTTTTTTAATTCAATCTCGAGAGGGGAAGTCAAAGGGAGCTAGGGAAAAAAGTTATGTCATTGTAATAATCCTAAACAAAAAAAAGGAAATCAAATCCCCAAAAATTTCACCATACGGATTCCCTTTTTTTAATAATCCCTTCATATGTAAAAAAAAAAAACTTAAAATTTTTTTAGATGGCAGTATAAGATGTTTTTAAAAAATTGATAAACCGGGGGCGAGCCCAAAAAAACTTCCTTTTTAAAGCTGCCCAAAAAGATAAAGTTAAATAAATTTCAAAGTCCCGTTTTAAAAAGAAATCTAATTAGTCATTAAATTTTTTTGCGCCCCTGTCAGCCTCAGGTTTTTCGGTTTTCCAGACCTTGCCCGGGGGAGGCCAGTGTCTTTAAAGGTCCACCCCCCCCCCCCCCCCCCTTACTGGGGTTTTGATGCTTTCCTCAGGTCCCTGGTTCCCGGAGTTCCCTCTGTGTCCCCCCCAAATGTTCTCCCTTCCCCACTTTCCCAGGGTCCCGCCCCTTGCAAAACCAATATCTCCTTCTTTCCCCGGGGTCCCCCCTCAGAATTAAATTTCCCCCCCTTTCCCTTTCCCCCTTTCCCCAAAGGGGCTCTCGCCTTTCCCCCGGTCCCTGTTCAAGGATTTCCCTCTGTGTCCCCCCCAGATTTTCTCCCTTTCCCCCACTTTCCCCAAATTCCCGCCTCAGCAACCAGTTTCCCCCTTCTTTCCCAGGTCCATGTGTCCAGGAGTCCCCTCTGTGTCCCCCCAGATTTTCCCCTTCCCCCCCCTTTTTCCCAAAGGGCTGCCCCAAACAAAACCCGATCTCCTTCTTTTCCCAAATCCATGTTCCCGGGTCCAAACGTGTCCCCCCAGATGTTTCTCCCCTTTCCCCCCTTTCCCAGGGTCCCCGCCTTTAGGAACCAGATTCCTTCTTTCCCCGGAGTCCGCCCCCAGTTTCCCCCCCCCCTTTCCCCTTTCCCCCCTTCCCCAAGGTGCTCTCGCCTTTCCCAGGTCCTGTGTAAGGGGGTCCATCGGTCCCCACAGATGTTTCCCTTCCCCCCTTTCCCCGGGTCTGCCTTAGCAACCAGTATTCCCCTTTTTTCCCCGGGGTCCGCCTCAAATTTCCCCCCCCCCTTTCCCCCCCCTTCCCCCCCCAAAGGGGCTCTTGCCTTTCCAAATTTTATGTGTCCAGGAGTCCAACCCTTTTCCCCACAGTGTTTTTCCCCTTTCCCCCCCCTTTTCCCCGGGGGTTTTGCCTTAGCAAACCCGTATCTCCTTTCCAGGAGTCCGCCTCAGAATTCCCCCCCTTCCCTTCCCACCCTTTCCCCAAAGGGCCTGCCTTTCCCAGGTCCTTTTGTCCCGGAAATCCCTCCGGGTCCCCAAAAGAAATTTTTCCCTTCCCCCTTTCCCCCCGGGGGTGCCTTAAACAACCCGTAACTCCTTTTTTTCCCCGGAGTCCGCCTCAGATATTCCCCCCTTTCCCCTTTCCCCCCTTCCCCAAGGTGCTCTCGCCTTTCCCAGGGCCCTGTGTCCCGGAGTCCATCCGTGTCCCCCAGATGTTCTCCCCCCTTTCCCCAAAATTTCCCAGGGGCTCCCCTTAAACAACCATTTTCTCCCTTTTTTTCCCAGGGAAAATCCGCCTCAGATATTTCCCCCCCCCTTCCCCTTTCCCCCCTTCCCCAATTTGCTCTCGCCATCCCAGGTCCATGTGGGCCAAAGGGTCCATCCCCTGTCCCCCCAGATGTTCTCCTTCCCCACTTTCCCCGGGTTTTCCCCTTTGCAACCAGTATCTCCTTCTTTCCAGGGGGTCCGCCCCAGATTTTCCCCCCCTTTTTCTTCCCACTTCCCCAAGGGCTCCCCGCCCTCCCCGGTCCATGTGTCAGGGGTTTCCCTCCGTTTTCCCCTCAATGTTTCCCTTCCCCCCACTTTCCCCGGGGGTCCCTTTCAACCATTTTCTCCTTTTTCCCAGGAGTCCCCCCCCCAGATATTCCCCCCCTTCTCTTCCCCACTTCCCCAAGGCCTTTCGCCTTTCCCCCCGGTCCATGGTCCCGGGGCCCCTCCGTGTCCCCTCAGATTTCTCCCCTTTCCCCAAATTTCCCCGGGTCTGCCTTAACAACCATATCTCCTTCCCCAGGAGTCCGCCCCAGGGTATTTCCCCCCCCTTTCCTTTCCCCTTTCCCCCAAGGGGGTTTTCGCCTTTTCCAGGGTCCGGGTCCCGGGGGGGCCCCTCCTTTTCCCTCAGATGTTCCCTTCCCCCCACTTTCCCCGGGGGGTGCCCTTAAACAAACCCTTTTCTCCTTTTCCCCGGGGGGCCGGGCCCCAGATATCCCCCCCCCTTCCCCCCCCCCACTTCCCCCAAAGGGCTCTCGCCTTTTTTTTCCCCCGGTGTCCCCGGAGTCCCCCCCGGGTCCCCCCCAAGGATGTTCTCCTTCCCCCCCTTTTCCCCGGGGCCCGCCCTTTGCAACCCGTATCCCCCTTTTTCCCGGGGTCCGCCTCAGGAAATTTCCCCCTTCCCTTCCCCCCTTCCCAAGGGCTCTCGCCTTTTTTAGGTTAATTTTGGGCCAGGAGGGCCATCCGGGTCCCCTCGATTTCTCCCCCCCCCCACTTTTTCCCAAGGGGTCCCCCCCCCACAAACCCGTATCTCCCTTTTTCCCCCGGGGCCGCCTCAGATATTCCCCCCTTCCCTTCCCCACTTTTCCCCAAGGGGCTCCGCCTTTCCCAGGTCCATTGTGTCCGGGGTCCATCCCCGGGCCCCTCAGTGTTCTCCCCCCCACTTTCCCCGGGCGGGCCTTTGCAACCGTATCTCCTTCTTTCCCAGGATCCCCCCTTTAGATATTTCCCCCCCCCCTTCCCCCTTCCCCCAAAGGGGCTCTCGCCTTCCAGGGGCCATGTTCCGGGGGTTTCCCCCCCGGTCCCCCCAGATGTTCTCCCTTTTCCCCCCTTTCCCCGGGGCCCGCCTTTGGAAAACCCGTTTTCCCTTTTTTCCCCGGGGTCCCCCCAGATTTTTCCCCCCTTTTCCCCTTCCCCCCCCTTCCCCCCGGTTTCTCTTGCCCTTTTCCGGTCCATGTGGGGGGGGCCCGGGAATTTCCCTCCGTGTTCCCCCCAGATGTTCTCCCCCTTCCCCCCCCTTTCCCAGGGTTTTGCCCTTAGAACCCGTATCTCCCTTTTTTCCCCCGGGCCCCCCCAAAAATTCCCCCTTCCCCCCTTTCCCCCCTTCCCCAAGGTCCCCTGCCTTTCCCCCGGGCCATGGTCCGGGGGGCCCTTGTTTTTCCCCCCCAGATGTTCCCCCTTCCCCACTTTCCCCGGGGTTTCCTTAAACAACCAGTAAACTCCTTCTTTCCCAAAAAGCCCCCCCAGAAAATTTCCCCCCCCCCACTTCCCAAAATTTTCTCTTTTTCCCTTTTCCCCGGTCCCTTGTCCCGGGTCCATCCGTTCCCCTAGATGTTTTTCCCTTTCCCCACTTTCCCAGGGTCTGCCTTAGGGAAAACCCTTTTCTCCCTTTTTTCCCCGGGCCCGCCTCAAATTTTTCCCCCCCCTTCCCCCAAAGGTGCCCCTCGTTTTTTCCCCCGGTTTCCCTGTGTCCGGGGTCCATCCGTGGGCCCTTTAGATGTTCTCCCTTCCCCCCTTTCCCAGGGTATTTCCCTTTGCAAAACCGTATTCCTTCTTTCCAGGGGCCCCCCCTCAGAATTTTCCCCCCCTTCCCCCCCCCCAAGGGGGCTCTGCCCTTTTCCCCGGGCCATTTTGCCCGGGGGTCCATCCGTGTCCCCTCAATGTTCTCCCCCTTTCCCCCCTTTTTTTTGGGTCTGTTAGCAACCGTTATCCTTTTTTCCCAGGAGCCCCCCTCAGTTTCCCCCCCCCAAATTCCCCAAGGTGCTCTCTCTTTCCCAGGCCCTGTGCCCCGGGGGTCCTTTTCCCTGTTCCCCCCAGATGTTTTTCCCTTCCCCCCCTTTCCCGGGTTTTGCCCTTGCAACCCCTTTTCTCCTTCTTTCCCAGGAGTCCGCCCCCAGATATTTCCCCCCCCCTTCCCCAAATTTCCCCCCAAAGGGGTTTTCGCCTTTTCCCCGGGCCATTGTCGGGAAATCCATCCGTTTCCCCTCCCGATGTTTCCCTTCCCCACCTTTTCCCCGGGTCTTTCCTTGCAACCAGTTTTTCCTTTTTTCCCCGGGGGTCCGCCCTCAGATTTCCCCCCCCCCACCCCCCTTTCCCCCTTTCCCCCCGGTGGGTCTGCCTTTTCCCCCGGTCCATGTGCCCCGGGGTCCATCCGTGGGCCCCTAATGTTCTCCCCTTCCCCCCCTTTTTTTCCCGGGGCTTCCTTAACAACCGTTCTCCTTCTTTCCCCGGATTCCTTCCCCCATATTTCCCCCCCCCCTTCCCCAAAATTCCCCAAAAGGTTTCTCTCCCCCTTTCCCAGGGCCTGTGTTTTCCGGGGGTCCATCCGTGTCCCCCAAATGTTCTCCCCTTTCCCCCCTTTTCCCCGGGGGCTGGGCCCTTGCAACCCGTATCCCTTCCCTTTTCCCAGGATCCCCCCCTCAAAATTTTCCCCCCCCCTTCCCCACTTTTCCCCCAAAATCTCTCGCCTTTCCCAGGTCCATGTGTTCCCCGGAGTCCACCTTTTCCCCCCAGATGTTCTCCCTTTCCCCCTTTCCAAAGGGGCTGCCTTACAACCGTTTTCTCCTTCTTTTCCCCGGGGTTTCCCCTCAATTTCCCCCCCCCCTTCCCCAAGGTGCTCTTTGCCTTTCCCAGGTCCATGTGTCCCGGGGTCCATCCGTTTTCCCCCCAGATGTTCTTTCCCTTTTTCCCCCCTTTCCCAGGGTCTGCCTTACAACCAGTATCTCCTTCTTTCCCCGGATCCGCCTCGATATTCCCCCCCCCCCTTTCCCCAAGGTTTCCCCGCCTTTCCCCCCGGGGGGGGGCCCGTGTCCGGGGGTCCATCCCTGTCCCCTCAATGTTCTCCCCCCCCCAATTTTTCCCAGGGTCGCCCTTTCAACCAGTTTCTCCTTCTTTCCCAGGGGTCCGCCTCAGATATTTCCCCCCCCCTTTTTCCCCCCTTCCCAAAAATGCCTCGCCTTTTTTTCCCCCGGGCCATTTTTTGTCCAGGAGTCCTCCGTGTCCCCTCAAATGTTCTCCTTTCCCCCCTTTCCAGGGGCTGCCCTTTGGGACCAGTATCTCCCTTTTTTCCCATGGGGTCCGGGACCCCCCCAGATATTCCCCCCCCCCTTTCCCCAAAGGGGTTTCCCTTTCCTTTTCCCCGGTCCATTTTGTCCCGGAAACCCCTTTCCCTGGCCCCCCGGGTTTTCTCCCTTCCCACTTTTCCAGGGTTCCTTCCCAGCCCCCTTCCCCAGGATTTCCCCTCGTATTCCCCAGCCCCCTTTCCCCCGGGGTTTTCAGCCCTTTTTCCCCCGGTAAGGTGTCCAGGGTGGGTGGAAAATTTCCCGGGGGCCACCTAAATGGGGGCCCCTTTTCCCCCCACCCCGGCGTTTTTAGACCCTTTTTCCCCGGGGCCGCCCAAAATACCCCCCCTTTCCCTTTTCCCCCCCAAGGGCCTTCACCTTTTAGTAAAATTTTTGGGAGTTCCCCCAATTTTTTTATCCCCCCCTTTTTTCCTTAAAATAAGTTTTTTTATTTAATTCTTTTCAAGTGTGTTTGTGAATGTTTTTTTTTTTTTTATGAGTGTTCGTTTGTTAAAGTGTGTTTGTCCACCCCACGAAACTGTAAAAAGGGTTTTTGAACTTCTATTTTCATTTGGGTTTATTATCCTGTATTTCGAAAGACGCGCAGTGAGTTACAAGCGCCGCGCACAGTGGAAATATATCACTTTGTCTGACTTTTTAGGTTATCCTGGGTAATTTACGCATTGTTACTGTCATGATCATTTGTGTAACTATTTTATGTATATCTGTACCTACAAAAAATTACACAAAACTCTTATTTTCACGCTCATTTGCACTTTGTGCAACGGCAGCCTGCGTGGTCACCACATTCATACACCACAAAACAACGCAACTGCACGCACACACAAACAGTATAAAAACACTCATCAACCTCTTACACTAATATGAATGCAATCACAAGCGCGCCCAAAAACACACACACACCACACAACACACACACACACACACACAAAACACAACACACACACACACACAACAACAAAAAAAAATTATAATATATATATATATTTTATATATATATTTTATTTTATATATTTATATTTTTGTGTGTGTGTGTGTGGTTTTGTGTGTGTGTGTGGGATTAAGTCTTTATGATCCGTACTTTCACACTTCCCCAAAAGTGTCTCCCCCTTAAAAAATTTTTGATTGTATATAAGACTGTTCCAGCAGTTGTAAACTGTACCACAAAAAAACAGGACAAAAAGCTGTTCATTATTTTTGTTTTGTTTTTCAATTATTGTTTATATTGTGTCCGTATGGACTCTGTCTTCCCCCCAAGAAAACTCTACAAAATGCATCAGTTTCCTTTTTTTGTGGCAGTTCGTCTTTTTATTATTCAAGTCACTGAAATGTCCACAAGTAAACAGCAAGTACACAAAGTACAAAACCCCACCCCACACACACACACACAACACACCCCACACACACACCACAAACACACACACCACACACACACACACACCCCCAAATCACATCCACAATTTTCTCGTTCCCCCTGTGGATATTAAAGGAGAAAATTTCGGGGGTCACGCCCCCGAGGCCCCGTCGAGACCGCCTCTAAATATATATAAAACACAAAAATTTTCCCACACCGTATAATACTAATTCCAACCCTGTGTCACTCACATGTGTGCAAACATTTCATCACTATGGTAAATTTCACAAGACATCATGAGACCACACCTCTCCTTTTTAAGGGTATCTGCCATAGTATATAGAGGTAAGTCTGAGGGACCTGCTGTTCACAAACAATAAAAATTCGAGATAAATTACCTCCTATTGAAACAATAGTTTGATCTAGGGTTTGGGGGTTTTTTTTGTGATTTGCAGAAAATTTGATTTTGTGATTTAGAGTAATGACGTGATTTTGCAGTGTTTTAGTGATGGTGTGATATGTGATTTCCAGTTTGTTTTAAAATTTAATTATATATTTTAATAAAATTTGAATAATCGGGTGTAGAATGCGTTACAATTTTTTTTCTGATACCCTTAATGAAAAATATGAAGATATAAGGAAAAACAGTTAGAGAGTCTTTATGGATATGCAAGAAAACATCTTGTGAATTATTACAAATTTTTTTTTTTTCCCCGTTTTAAATTCTCTCAATTTCATATTTTGAGAAAATATTCAAAAACCCAAAAATAAAAAAAAAGAAAATAAGATGTACAAACGGGGAGAGTCAACCTCTCGAAAAAAGTTTGTTGATTTGATGTTACAACCGGGGCCAGTCAACCTGTCTTAATGTTGATTTTTGATGTTAAAACCGGCCATACAACTCTGTCAAATTCTCAATATTGCGTTTTATGTATTACTTTTATCGCTCTACTTTTTCCCTTATTTTATTGTATTGTTCTTGTATGTTCTTGTGTGATTTTTATGTATGCGTTTGTTCTGCCTATTTTCTGTATTTTTTCTTGTGTGTTAGATTTTGTTTTTGTGTGTTACTGTACTGTACATTTTGGTTTTCTTTTGTTTTTAGGGGGTCTTTTCTAGACAGTTTTTTATTGTTTTTTTTTTTTTTTTCCCGTCACTAAATCAATCACAATCTTGAATATTCATTCCTTGGTATAATCAACAGGAAATCCAAACACTAATATTTATGGTTGTTCAGTCCTTGCATTTTACGTAGTAATTTTCCTGTGTATTTAAGTTATTCCAAACTGTTCTTGCGTTTCCCGACCGTTTTTCTGCTTATTTTACTGTTCTTGTTACTGACAGCTTGCGTGTTGCTGAGGTGAGGAAAAACTTCCAAAAATTATTAACACAAGCACTTCAAACTTTCCCATGACCTTCCACAACATGTCCCCCACAAATTTTCATATCCCCCAAAGCAATAATTTTCACGCTAAAACTTTCCCTAACACATTCCTTAACATCTAGCATCCCACCATTTGCTTCGGGTTCTTTCCCCTGTTTTTCTTTTGCGCATTTCGTGGTCTTTATTTGACACTAACAAAGTACTGTCATGCACAACAGTGAAAAAGTTAGCGGTTTAGCGTTAGCTGACAAATTTTTTTTATTTAAAGGGGTTTAGCGGTTAGCGAAGCAAATTTTTTTGGTTAGCTTGCCCACCGCTTTTTTTTAAGTTTTAACGAAGGGGAGACTCAAGATGGGAACATTCTCAAAAATTTAAATTGACTTTTTCAAATTTTCCCTTTTATTGCTTAGAACCCCATACTTTGGGGGCTTAAAATTTTTTCAGTGGAGTTTTTGTCCCCCGGGCAAGATTTTTGGGACTATTTGATGCCCTATAGCAATAATAAAAATCCACCCAAATTTTTTTCTTTCTGGTGACAACTTTAAAAAGGCTCCTCTCATCGACATTGAATTTGACGTGAAATCCTACTAAAACATTGGTATATTTAAGGGAATGGATAGCTGCTGTACCACAACTATTCTTCTCAAAATGGTTTAGAATTACTTTACATTTTTACTTATTTCCCATGACACACCAAATATTTAAAGGGGGGGGCCCGGTAAGCCAGCGGAAGGCCCGGCAGATGCCCAAAAGCCCACAGGGGGTCATCATCGAAGACCCGCGTCAGAAACACTTGCCTTTTCCTGACGATCCTTACCTAACCAACCTTGACAGGTGGGGGGTTTCTTAACCCAAACTGGCCGTCTTATTTTTTTCTTGATTGGAATTTTAAAAAATCCTACTATTCCAGAGGCGCGTTAAGCTTGTCTGACTTACATGTAAAATTAGGAAAGGCACCCATAAAATTTTATGGCGATCTTAAATTTTTTTGTCCTATGTGTTTCCTCAGAGGAAGCAATCTGTGGGGAGGTAGTAGAACTGAGGTTAAGGGGTAGAATGGGGTTTAAAGGGGTTATTAAAAGGGGTTCAGATTTTATTAATAAAATTAGTTTGTGAGTAATTTACTTTTTCGGTTCCCCTAATTAAAATTTAAATTTTATGTTTTTTAAATATAGGGTATAACAGCCGTGTGCGAAGAATGCGTCAAAAACCGAAACTACGTAAAAATGTACAAAAAAACATATATATGTGTATGTTTGTGCGCTTGTTAGCTTTCAATTCTATGAAAAAGACCAAAAAAAATAAAAAAAAAACATGTATTTTAAATACAGTTTGATGGAGGTGGAAAAGTTTTTAAAACACTTGGACATTCTCTACATAAAATAAAACACTTCAAATACTTTTAAACGATAAATAAACAAGAAAATCCGTACTTAGACAAATTTCTGTGTAATATAAAAGGATTTCCAAAAATTTATTTTAAATTTAGCCTCTCGGAGGGTGGCGGAACGTGGGCAGCTTGGTGGCCTAGCTGACCTAGGGGTCCAGGCTGCCCCCGGTGGGTGAAATTTTGGGACGCAGTTTTTCTGTGTGTGTCACCTCCAGTAATTCCACCCCCCGGACAGTCTCTACCTTTTAAAGACCAGCTAGACAAACCAAGTTTTTAGGGAGCGAGGTCACTGGGGGAAAACCGTTGACTTTCGGGGGAAGGGGGGAAAGGACCCACCGGGTGCCCAAAAGGGACTCCTGGAGACACTGATCCGGGAAGGGCCCCGTGACTCTGGGAAGTGGGGGGGGGAGCCATTCAGGGACACAAGTAACCCGGGAGACACTGACCGGGAAGGCACCCCCCCGCCTTGGGTAAGTGGGGAAGGGAAGACATCCGGAGCGAGCGATGGTCCTGGTTTTCATAAATTTGGGGAAGGTTGGGGTTTGGGCTGACCTTGTGTAAGGGGGGGAAGGGGAGCACCGGCGGAACGGAGGGTTTTTTCCGGGATACAGATTCAAAGGGAAAGAAAAAATACCCGACTTGAGGAAGGGGGGAAGGGAGTCCCTCAGGGACACAAGGATCTTGGAGACCCGATCCGGGGGAAAAGGCACCGCCGCCCTTTAGGAAGGGGGAAGGGGGGGGAAACCCGGGAGCGAGCGAGGGATTCCTGGTTTTCATAAATTTTGGGGAAGGTTGGGTTTGAGGCTGCCTTTGTGTAAGGGGAAGGGGAACTCCGGACGAGGGGATGGTTCCTGGGATACATAAACGGGGAAAGGGCTAAAAAAGCTTTTGAGCTGCCTTGGTAAGGGGGGGGGGAACACCCGGGAGCGAGGGGATGGTTCCCGGATAATGAACCGGGGGAAGGGGCAAGAATACATGCATTTAAGGCTGACCTTGGTAAGGGAAGAGGGAAAAACCCCGGGAGCGAGGGGGATGGATTCCGGATACATAACCGGGCAAGGCGAATACATGCAGTTGGGGACCTTGTGTAAGTGGGGAAGGGGGAGACACCCGGAGCGAGCGGAGGATTCCGGGATACATAACCTGGGGAAGGCATGAATAATAATTTTGGGGCTGCCCTTTGGGAAAGGGGGGAAGGGAGACCCCGGCGGTAGACGGATGGATTCCGGTACAGCCTAAGGAAAGCAAGAATCCCGCTGACTCTGAGGAAGGGGGTGAAGGGACCATCAGGTGACACAAGCAGACTCCGGGAGACACTGACCGGGAAAGGGGCACGGCCGACCTTAGGTAAGTGGGGAAGGGAAGACACCCGGGAGCGAAGGGAGGGTTTCCCCTTTGGATTCATGTTTGGGGGAAGGTTGTGGTGGGGCTGCCCTTGGGGTTTAAGGGGGGAAGGGGGAGAAAACCGGGAACAAGGGAGGTTTCCTGGAACATGAACCGGGGGAAGGGGCTGAGGCGGGAAGGCAAGAGAGAGAGAGAGAGAAGGCAGGCTGACCTTGGGGAACTGAGAAAGGGGAGACACCCGGGGGGCCCACGGATGGTTTCCTGGAACATAAACCTGGGAAGGCGGGGGGGGGGGGGGGCCCTTAAAGACGAACCACTGGGCCCCCACGGCAAGGGCGTAACTCAGAGATAACTCTGAGGCTGACATGGTCGCAAAAATTTTTTGTTATTATTATTTTAAATTTCTATTCATATTTTGGTTCAAAAGCGTCGACCTCAACAGTACTATTGTGGTCTTTTCCCAACCCCCTCCCGAAGTACCCCGGGGATGTTATTCCCCCTCCAGCGTCCCTGACGTACCGGTGGCGTTATTCCCACTCCAGCCTCCCTGACAGTACCCCCGGGGATTTTTTCCCCCTCCAGCCTCCCCGACAGAGCCACGGTGGCGTTATTCCCACCCAGCCTCCTTAACTAGCCCGGTTATGTTCCCCACCCCAACCCCCGTGACAGTAGCCATGTGGTGTTTTTCCCGCTCCAGTTTCCCCACGTAGCCACGGTGAGTTTTCCCACTCCCCCCTCCCCCGACAGTAGCCACGGGGTGTTACCCACTCCAGTTTCCCCTACTGAACCCCCCGGTGAGTATTCCCACTCCTCCCTCCCTACGTACCCTGTGATGTTATCCCATTTCCCGCTCCCTGACAGTAGCCCCGGGTTTTTATTTCCCACTCCCCCCCCCCTGCAGTAGCCCGGGAAGTTATTCCCCCTCCAGCCTCCCGCAGTACCCGGGGGTGTTTCGAGTTTTTTTTTCTTGTTACGTTTTGTACTCTTTTGTGTTTCTTTTTTACTCTTCTGTTATTTTATCTTCGTGTTTCTGTTCTGTACTCTTCGTGTTTTTTGCTTTCTCTTCGTTTTTGACTCTTCGTTTACTGACTGATTATCTGACTGTAAAGTTTTGGGTTATTCGTCCAATCGAAAAGTTTTCATAATAGCCGTACATCAACGAATTAATTTACCTATGTCCTTATAAAAGTCTGGAATTAAATAATTTTTTTAATTTTCACCTAAAAAGAAATCTCAAGCAAAGGGTCTTGAATCTACAGAAATCTTACCCTCAGAACTCCATATGTGCTGTATACTCTCAAGGGTTTTTAGCCCCTTTCTTTTAAAGATAAATTTCGGGAGTAAGGGTTGGCCACGACGTATAACTCTGCCTATTGGAGGGATTCTCCTTCGAAGGCCTCCCTCTGAAGAAAAAGCCCAAAAGAAATGATGGATTTTACAATCCCTTCAGCACAGAGTATTAACAAGGTCGAAATTCATTTTATTCTTAAAATAGCGAGGTAGAACCTGCAATCTTCAGGAAACTTCTGTTGAACTAACCGAGAAATTTACGGTACCTTCCATGGTGGATCAAAATGAACTTTATAAAAAGAAAATGGAGTAACTTACTTTGTTTTGTGTACCATTTGGAAGTTTTATTTTCACCATTGTCACCTTTTAAATAGCTTTTTTATACTTTTTAAAATTTATAACACACTTCATTTAAGATTTTTGTTTAGAGTCATTGTTTTTAATTATAGTGTAAAAAATATTAGTGACATATCAGTGTTTTTATATAAAAAATAATTTAATTCAAAAAAGTCGAATAAATTTTTGTTTTTTAATTTTTTTCAAAGTAATTGGGGTTGAAAAATTTTGATTAAAACTCCAGAGAGTAATTTGAAAAATTTTAATTAAATTTGAATCACTAAATTTCTCCATGGACAGGGAAATATAAACTAACATAACCACCTATTGGTAGCATAAATAATTCCGTAAATTTTGTATTACTGTTATGCAAATTCCATGCATTTTTTTACAATAATTTTGGTTTCGTGTTGGGGAATACCCTTTTGGGTTATTTATATAATATATAAAATATAAAATATTTAAAAATTATTAGAAATTTTAAAAATATATAAATATAAATATAATTTTTATATTAATAAAGTCGGCCGAATTTAAAACTGGTCAATTACAAGAAACTCATTTAAAATTAAATCCTTTCAAAAAAATTTTTTTTAACGTTTAAAAATATATATTTTTTTTTTTAATTTAATTAAAAATTTTTTTAAATTTTTCTCCAAAAGAATCTTAGAAAATTTTCCTAACCTTTTTTAACAAGCGCAATTTATTTAGCCTAACCCAACTAAATATATTTAAAATTTTTTTACAGTAATTTAAAACTGAACAAACCCCAAAAGAAAAAATATTTTTTTTAGGTTCAGAATATTTTGGGAAATTATTGCTACAAAATTTTCACTTGTCCTATAGGCAAGAGAGCGTTGCTATTTAAGCAAGATCGCAAGTTCTCCTGTTCGGCACGACATATTTAAATATATAATTAATATATAAATATTATATATATATATATATTTAAAATTTAAAAAAAATTTTTATTATATAAAATAAATATATATATTTTAAATTTTTAAAATATATTAATTTTATAATAATTATTATAAAATAAAAAAAATATATATAATATTAAAAAATATTTTATATATAATTATATATATAAATTTTTAAATTATATAATTAAATTTTTAATAATTTTATTATAATATATATATATTATTATATAATATTAATAATATATATAATTTAAATAATATAAATATATATATAATATAATAATTATATAAAAAATATATATATATATATTATAAATTTATATATAAATTATTAAATAATTAACTATATTATATAAATTTTTTAAAAAAAAAAAAAAAAAAAAAAAAAAAAAAAAAAAAAAAAAAAAAAACCCAAGGGGTTTTTCCCGTGGGGAAAGAATCAATGAACCTTGGGGATCCGTTTTGTAACTTTAAAAGTAAACTAAAGTTAGGGAAAAAAGGAACAAAACAAAACAAAAAGGGATAAAAAGAATAGGAATAAACAAAAGGTTGTGGGAAGAACATGGCAGGGGAAAACCGAAGAATAGGTGGGGGCAATAACAAAGCAAAGGGAATTTTACCAATTTAAACGTAAAGAAAACCTATGAGCCCTGGTCCCAAGTTCCGGGGGAAAAACCAGTGGTTGGTGAGAAATTGGGAAGCCCAGGGTTTTTTACTTAGGGCCCGATGAATATCAAATAAGAAGGACCCAAAACAATATAAAATTCCCTGAGCAAACCCAAAAATCCGAAACGTTTTCGCCACTCAGGGAAAACCCTCAAGGACATTTTCAGCTAAGGAAGAGAAGAGGAACAGTCCCCAATTGAAGAAAAAAGGGGGGATTCAAAATTTTAAAAGAGAAAGGGGCCCCCAAAAACAGGGTTGGGGGAAACCAATTCTCCTTCCAACAGAGGAATGAGAAGCCTGGTGGCTAGTCCTCAAAAAGGACCCAAAACTCCCATGGTATTAAAGGGGCGGGGCCCTTTTTTACCCCAAAAACAAATTTAAAACATCTAGAAAAAGGGGGAAATTTTAGGAAAGCAGAAATGTTAAATTTTTAAAAGGGGGGGCAAATTTAAAATTTGAAAGGGATACATTATAGTATTTAAAATAGAAAATTAACGGAAAGGTTTGGGCCCAAAAAAAATTTTCTTAAAAAACCCCAATTTTCAGGGGGGAAAAAATTTTAAAAACCCGGGTTCTTGCAGGGGCGCTAAACCAAAAAAATTTTTGGATTTTTTTTGCAAAACGTT
>NW_026492788.1:0-22282 GCF_026875155.1 Cherax quadricarinatus
AGGGTTTTTTTTAACACCTGGGGGGTTTAGGTATGTTTCTAACGTAACGCTGTGAGTGCTGTGGATGTTTTTAACTTAACGCTATGAACGTTGTGGATGTTCCTAGCGTAACACTGTGGATGTTGTGGATGTTCCTAGCGTAACACTGTGGGTGTTGTGGATATTTCTAGTGTAACACTGTGAATGTTGCTGATGTTTCTAGCAGAACACTGTGAATGTTGTGGATGTTTCTAGCGTAACACTGTGGATGTTGTGGGTGTTTCTAACGTAACACTGTGAGTGCTGTGGACGTTTCTAGCGTAGCACTGTGAATGTTGTGGATACTTCCAGCGGAACACTGTGAATGTTGTGGATGTTTCTAGCGTAACACTGTGAATGTTGCGGATGTTTCTAGCAGAACACTGAAATGTTGTGGATGTTTCTAGCAGAACACTGTGGATGTTGTGGATGTTTCTAGCGTAACAATGTGGATGTTGTGAATGTTTGTAGTGGAACACTGTGGATGTTTCTAGCGGAACACTGTGGATGTTATGGAAGTTTCTAGAGTAACACTGTGGATGTTGTGGATGTTTGTAGTGGAACATTGTGGATGCTGTGGATGTTTGTAGTGGAACACTGTGGATGTTGTGGATGTTTCTAGTGTAACACCTGTGAATATTATGGATGTTTCTAACGTAACGCTGTGAGTGCTGTGGATGTTTTTAACTTAACACTATGAACGTTGTGGATGTTCCTAGCGTAACACTGTGGATGTTGTGGATGTTCCTAGCGTAACACTGTGGGTGTTGTGGATATTTCTAGTGTAACACTGTGAATGTTGCGGATGTTTCTAGCAGAACACTGTGAATGTTGTGGATGTTTCTAGCGTAACACTGTGGATGTTGTGGGTGTTTCTAACGTAACACTGTGAATGTTGTGGATGTTTCTAGCGTAACACTGTGAATGTTGCGGATGTTTCTAGCAGAACACTGTGAAATGTTGTGGATGTTTCTAGCAGAACACTGTGGATGTTGTGGATGTTTCTAGCGTAACAATGTGGATGTTGTGAATGTTTGTAGTGGAACACTGTGGATGTTTCTAGCGGAACACTGTGGATGTTATGGATGTTTCTAGAGTAACACTGTGGATGTTGTGGATGTTTGTAGTGGAACATTGTGGATGCTGTGGATGTTTGTAGTGGAACACTGTGGATGTTGTGGATGTTTGTAGTGGAACACTGTGGATGTTGTGGATGTTTGTAGTGTAACACTGTGGATGTTGTGGATGTTTGTAGTGGAACACTGTGGATGTTGTGGATGTTTGTAGTGGAACACTGTGGAACTTGCACATGGCAATAATTCACAAAATTTTGTCCTGGTTACCGTACACGAGCGTTGAAATTGAAATCCGTTGAAATTCAAAAAGCTTGAAATAGAAAAAGGACCAGAGACCCACTTAAATTACGTATATGGAAAAACAACAGATTAACATATCTGGTGGGCCAAAAGAGAGACATCTACAGGAGAATAAATAAGGCAGAAGGGCACTTAAGAAATCAGTATATTCAATTAAAAAGAGAAATTTAAAAAACGGAATAAGAAAAGTCAAAAGACATTATGAAGTTAAAGTCGCAATGAACTCGAGGAATAACTAAAGGATTCTTTCATGTAAATAAGAGAAAGATTATGGACAAGACAGATCCACTTAAAAGTTGCTCAGGTTAACTGACTGAGTAAAGTAAAAGGACACAAGTGCAACTAATGTGACATTTTATTGTGGCAACGTTTCGCTCACCAGGAGCTTTGTCAAGCCGTTACAAACAGTACATAGACACATAGGCTTAGAGTGAGGTGCAATACTAGTGGTAGAACAATTAAATTGCACATGAGTAAATGGATATAAAAGCTAATTGCAAGTTAATTGTTCTGCCATATTATATTACTACTACTACTACCACCTGCAATATTATATTACTACTACTACTACCACCTGCAATATTATATTACTACTACTACTACCACCTACAATATTATATTACTACTACTACTACCACCTACAATATTATATTACTACTACTACTACTACTACCACCTGCAATCACACCTCACTCTAAGCCTATATATACCATCTGTGTCCATGTACTGTTTGTAACGGCTTGACAAAGCTCCTGGAGAGCGAAACAATAAAATGTCACAATAAAATGTCACATTAGTTGCACTTGTGTCCTTTTACTTTACATATTGTCGGTAATTCTTTCAAAATATATACAAACTGACTGAGAGTTAAGAAACAGATGTGCTCATCTTCACACTTGACACAGGAACGAAACACAAGTATCAGTACAGTAAACATACATAGAACCGACAGCACAGTAACACACATCATACAGTAACAACAAAAGAACAGTAAAGAAACACAAAAAACAGTACAGACAGAACCATAGAACAAGATCAGTACAGTAACACAGAAGAACAGTATCAGTAACAGTAACACAGAAGAGAACAACTCAGTAACACCACCGTGGCTACTGTCAGGGAGGCTGAGGGGAATAACATCACAGTGGCTACTTCAGGGAGGGAGAGAGGGAATACATCGCCCGTGGTTACTGTCAGGGAAACAGGAGAGGGAATAACAACACCGTGGCTACTGAGCCGGAGGCCGGGAGAGGGAATAACATCACCGTGGCTACTTCAGGTGGGGCTGGATGGGAAATAACGCCACCGTGGGCTACTTCCAGGGACGCCTGAGTGGGAATAGCAACACCGTGGCTACTGTCAGGAAGGATGGAGTGGGAATAAGACCACAATAGCTACTGTTGAGGTCGACGCTATTTTGATCCAAATCATGAATCAATCTGGAATTAGGAATATTAATAATAATAATAACAATAAAATTATTTGCGACCACTGTCCAGCCTCCGAGTTATCTCTGAGTTTACCCAGACCTAGCCACGGTGGAGGCCAGTGGTTCGTCCCCTTTAAAGGACCTCCCCCCCCTCGCCTTCCCCATTCATGTGTCCCAGGAATCCATCCGTGGGCCCCCGGATGTCTCCCCTTTCTCAGTTCCCTAAGGTCAGCCTCGCCTCTCTCTCTCTCTATCTCTCTCTCTCCTCTCTCTGCCTTCCGCCTCAGCCTTCCACAGGTTCATGTTCCAGGAATCCATCCGTTCGCTCACCGGATGTCTCCCCTACCCCACTTAACCCAAGATCAGCCTCAACCCCAGACCTTCCCCAAGTTCATGATCCAGGAATCCATCCGTTCGCGTCAGCCGGATTCTCCCTTCCCCACTTACCTAAGGTCGGCGGTGCCTTCCCCGGAATCAGTGTCTCCATGAGTCCTGCTTGTGTCACCTGAGTGGACTCCCTTCCCCACTTCCTCAGAGTCAGCGGTATTGTTCTTTCCTTATATCATGTATCCAGGAATCCCCGCTACCGCCGATGTCTCCCCTTCCCCACGTACACAAGGTCAAGCCTCACTTCACGTATTCATGCCTCCCAGGTTCATGTATCCAGGAATCCATCCGCCGCTCGGATGTCACCCCTTCCCCCCCTTACCCAAGGTCCACCTCAACTTCACGATCATGCTTCCCCATGTTTCATGTATCCAGGAATCCATCCGCTCGGATCCGATGTCTCCCCTTCCCCATTACACAAGTCAGCCTCACCACAACCTCCCCAAGTTCATGATCCAGGAATCCATCCGTTTCGCTCCCGATGTCTTCCCTTCCCCACTTACCTAAGGACGGCGTGCCTTCCCCGAATCAGTGACTCCAGGAGTCCTACTTGTGTCCCACCTCTGAGTGGACTCCCCTTCCACCACTCTTTCCCTCTGAGTCAGCGGTAATTCTTGCTTTCCTTAGGACATGTATCCCAGGAACCCATCCGTCTACCGCCGAATGTCTCCCCTTCCCCACTTCCCAGGTCAGCCTCAACTTTCATGTATTCATGCCTTCCCCAGTTTTCATGTATCCAGGAATCCATCCGCACGCTCCGATGTCTCCCCTTCCCCACTTACCCAAGTCCGCCTCAACTGCATGTATTCATGCCATCCTCAGTTCATGTATCCAGGATCCACCGCCTCGCTCCGGATGTTCACCCTTCCCCACTTACCAAGGTTATCACCTCAACTGCATGTATTCATGCCTTCCCAGGTTTCATGTATCCAGGAATCATCCGCTCGCATCCGGATGTCTCCCCTCCCCACTTACACAAGGTCAGCCTCAACCACAACCTTCCCCAAGTTTATGATCCAGAAATCCATCGCCTCGCTCCGGATTCTTCCCTTCCCCACTTACCCAAGTCGGCGGATGCCTTCTCCCCGCGGGGAGTAAGTGTCTGCCAGAGAGAGCTACTTGTGAGGTCGCGCCGTAGGATGTGGACGTGTACCGCTTAGCCCCACTTGGTATTCCTCCAGAGTGTTCCAGGGGATACAGCTCTCCACCCGAGCATGTGATCTGCGGGAAGGAGCGCTAGGGCAATGTTGGTCTGAATGGCAACCGCCACCGGAAGTTCACCGGTTGGAAAGAGGTAGAGGATATATAAATGGTGATCTGGGGGGGGGGGGGGGGGGGGGGGGTGGGGGATATGGTATGGATCGTGAGGACTGTGGGTATGGAATATTGGTCATGGTTGGGGAAGTCGGAAGAAGGAGGAGTACACAAGAATCGGGAGCGAGATGGGTCACTCTATCCGAGCATTGTGAAGATTCGTTCAGCGCTGAACTCTCAGTGTACGGTACACGTGGGCGGATCGTCGTTGGGCGTTGCATACCTCGTTTGGTGGTTACATACATCAGTTCCGGGCTGGAGCTGTGGTCCCGAGGGCCACCTTCCGCAGAATTCATCAGACCGTGGGGGCGTGCACCTACTCTTGAGGACTACCTATCTCAGCCTATTCCGAGTTGTCATTCCAGAGTCTACTTGTGTCACCTGAGTGGACTCCCTTCCCCACTTCCCCATAGGCAGCGGTGCCTTCCCTGGATCAAGTGTCTCCAGGAGTCCACTAGTGTCACCTGAGTGGACTCCCTTCCCCACCATCCCCAGAGTCAGCGTGCCTTCCCCGATCAGTGTCTCAGGAGTCCACTAGTTCACCTCATGTGACTCCCTTCCCCACTTACCCCAGATTCAGCGGGCCTTCCCTGGATCAGTGTCTCCAGGAGTCCAAAGTGTCACCTGAGTGGACTCCCTCCACACTTACCCCAGAGGTCAGCGGTTTGCCACCTTCACAGTGACCTCAGCTGCAAGGAAACTTGGTCTTGTCTAGCTGGCTACGTCGAGACTTCCAGGTGGGTGGATTACTGGAGGTGACACACACAGAAAACTGCGTCCAGTTAATTAACACTCACCAAGGACAGCCGCGACCGCAGGTCAGCTAACGCCACCAAGGCTGCCTCACAGTTTCCGCCACCTCCGAGAGGCTAATTAACGTAAATTTTGGAAATCCCTTTTAGATTACACTTGAAATTTAGTCCAAGTACGAGATTTTCTGTTTATTTATCAGTTAAAAGTATTTGTAAGTGATTTATTTTATGTAATGAATGTCCAAGTGTGAAGAACTTTTTCCCACCTCCATCAAAACTGTATTAAATATTACACTGTTTTCATTTTTATTTATTAATGTCATTTTCATGTGACAGTTGTAAAGACTAACAACGCACAAACCATACACATATAATGTAGTTTTACTTACAGTTATACCTGGATTACGGTAATTTTGACGACATTGTTTTTAGTTCTTTTTGTATTTTAAATAAACAGCTAAGTACATTTGTGAATGTTTTATTGTGTGTTTGAATGAGTGTTTGTGAGTTTAATACTTGTGTGTTGATGAGTGTTGGGTGTGTTAATATTGTTGTTTGATGAGTGTTTGGTGTGTTAATATTGTGTGTTGATGAGTGTTGGTGTGTTTAATATAGTGGTTGTTGATGAGTGTTGTGTGGTATTATTGTGTTTGATGATGAGTGGTGTGTTAATATTTGTGGGTGTTGATGAGTGGTTGGTGTGTTAATATTGTGTGTTGATTGAGTGTTGGTGTGTTAATTATTGTGTGATGATGAGTGTTGGTGTGTTAATATTGTCTGCCACCCCACCACAACTGTATAAGTATAATACTTAATATTTTTATTTGGTTATATATGTTATGTATTTTCTAAACGATCAGTTACAAGCGCCGCACACTGGAAATAAATTTCACTTTATCTGACTTTTGGATATTCAGGTAATTTACATATCGTTAATATGTATGATTAAATTTCTGTAACTGTTTTTACATGTATCATACCTAGGTAAGCTTTCTAAACTTACACATACACTTGTTTTTAACACTCATTTGCGCATTTCGCAACGAGCTTGTTGGTTTACCATCATTCATACTCGCACAAACTACGCACATGAGCACGAACACACCGCACGCACCACACACACACACACATCAACACACACCACACACACACACACCCACACACACACACACACACACACACACGACACACCCACACAAAACACAATAAACTTGATGGATGACAATAAAAACTATAAATTAAGATTGTGGTTTCTTGCACACTGGACGTACGACTCTGTGTAAGATACTATGTTAAGTTGTAATGTCTGTGATGTGTGAATGACATCAAAATGTAAAATTAATGTTCTGTATTAAAGTGTGAGAGTTAAAATGATAACAGAATAATACCTTGAATGGTGTGGCACACAATGGTATATTCTTCAGTCCTAATGTTTATGCCTATAAATAATACTTAACGTTTAAATGTTTAGGTAATGTTTAATTCGCAGTGTTTTGAATATTCTTATGTTCATTATCCACCTGTCATTATCCACCTGTCATTAATCCACCACGCCTGGACAGGTTTCTCTGTCATATTCCATCTCATTTGACGTTCTGTCTTTTAACGTCGCCCTTGACGTTGTTCCTTTTACTCCATAGCCTTGAAGTTTTTTCCCAGTCCACGTTCCTCCGCCCTAGAGAGGTTCTTTGTCATATCCAAGAGGTGACAGGTGTCCTTATCATTTTTCATCGAGCTTCCTGGGTTTCCCCCTGTCATTTTTCCGTCGCAATGACTTTTTCTTCATAATTCCCCATAACTCTGAACTTGTTTCTCTCTCATATTTTATTCGCCTGAACAGGTTTCCTGTCATTTTCCGTCGTCAAGACGGTTCCTGTCATTTTTTCAATTGTCCTGACGAGTTTTTCTTGTCAATATTCCATCACCTGGACAGTATTTCGTTGTCATTTTCATTCGCCTTGGAACTAATATCCCTGTCATTTTCCACCGACCTACAAAGGTTTCCCTCTTATGTTCCATCGGCCTGATTCGTTTCTTGTAGTTTTTCATCGCTCTGGACGGGTTTCTCTGTCATCTTCCATCGCTTGGACGGGTTCTTCTCTGTTCCATCGTCCGAACAGAACTTCTGAATTTTCCATACCTTGGGCGGGTTTTTCTTTCATTTACTATTAATATGGAACTGTTTTTTCTGCCCGATTTCTATGTAATGTCTGAGTTTTGTTGTCCTTGTCTGTTTCAGTAGACAATAATTTTTCTGTCATATTCCCTCGCTTGGACGGTTATTTTATTTCTGCAATATTCCATCCCCTGTATGGGTTCCCGGGTATTTTCCATCACCGAGGAACAGCATCACTTCATTCTCCATGCCCTGAAATTGTTTCCCTGTCACATTCCCTCGCCCTCGACGGTTTCCACCACTGTCCATTTATCCATCGCCCAGGACGGGTTTTTCCCTTGTCATATTCCATCTCCCTGGATGGTTTTCTGCATATTCCATCGCTCTGGTGGGTTTCCCTGTCAATTCCATCGCTCTGGTGGGTTTTCCCTGTCATATTCCATCGCCCTGGACGGGTTTTTCCTGTCATATTCCATCGCCCTGACGGGTTTCCTTTCAAATTCCATCTCCCTGGACGGGTTTCCCTTCATCTTCCATCGCCCTGAACGATTTCCCTGTCATATTCCGTCTCCTGGGTGGTTTTCCCTTTCTTAATTCCATCGCCCTGGACGAGTTTCTCTGTCGTATCCGTTGGCCCTGGACAGGTTCCCGCTCATATTCCATTCCTTTTGACGGTTTCCTCTCATATTACATCGCCCTGGAAAGGTTTCCCTGTTTATATTCCATCTCCCTGGACGGTTTCTCTCCTCATACTCCCCATTTGTCCTGTACGAGCTTACCTGTCATATTCCATCGCCCTAGACAGGTTTTGCTCACCATATTCAATTTCCCAGAACGGGTTTACCTGTCATATTCTATCTCTTTGATCCTTTTCCTTTTCATATTCCATCTCCCTGAACTCGTTTCTTCTCATATTCCATCGCCCTGTTTCGGGCTTCACCTGTCATATTCCATCGCCCTTGGACGGGTTTCCCTGTCATATTCCATCGCCCTGGACAGGTTTCCTGAAAGGGTGACGTTAAGAAAATTAAAGAAGAGGCAAAGATAGCGGACTCAGAACATAGACTTCAGGACACAGCCACAAACCTCAGAGTGAAAGACATAGAGGTATTTACCTTTCCGATCAATTATCCGGGCAATGTACTAGATGAGTTGTCTATTATGGAGTATGCAGCACCAGCATATAACCCAACCTTACATACCTGTTAACGTATTAGAGAATGTTCAGAGAATAGTGCTGTGCTTGTTCCAAGTTTTAAGAGTTATGAGCTGCGATGAGACGATCACAATGTAAGAAGATCCAGGAGACACATATAGTTCGTCTTTCCTAGATTTAAAGTCTATAATATTTTTTTCCAACTCTAGTTGTCCAGACACCGAATTTACTATGGTCCACAATTTTATTGAGCAGTTGGTGTCAAGCTACCTGGCTTGGTGCCATCCCTTACTTCTTGGAAATATGTATTAGTCGTTGTATTTGAAGTTTGTGAGGTTTCTTTCATGAGTACTGTGTTTCTGAGGAAGAAAGAGAACACAGTTATGGAAATGACAATGGTCACCCTCTACTGTGTTGCTCAATATAAATCATCAATCATTAATTTCTAGAGAAACATCTGCACCGATTATATCTTGATGTGACACAAAGAGACAAAATTCTCCTTCCCTCAGAAGAAACTTAAAAAAAAGTCACTGAAAGGATAATCTCGGTGTAGACACCACGTTCACGCAGACTATAATACCAGCTGACTTTGATTCATCTATAAGTAACAAACGAACCTCAACTTAAAGTCTTGAACCAACAGAGTCCTGCCATACACTGTTTCCAGCATAAACCCACCAACAGATCTGCTAAAAAGTCTCTGGTAACAATCCTTCCATAGTGTCCTTCAGTAGCGTCCAGACTTACACACTTGCATCCTAGCAACAGAATCCTCAATAAAATCCTTTTAATAAGTCTTTAATCAGATATTTATCAAAACATGTTATATACAGTGTAATAAACTTTGTGTATCATACAGACTTTATACACATCACAACACAACGATGTGGTGAAAAACACATAATACGCAGTACTTTCCTGGTTTTGTGGCATATCTTTGCAACATAGTGCACTACAAACTCCCAGTGTTGCAGTATGCATTTAGTGGTACAATGATTACATCACTGTACAAAACAACAGTCAGTGAGACAGTTATCACACAGACTTACTGGCCAGGTTGTGGCACACACAGACGTAACTGTCCGCATTGGCAACACCAGTGGTACAGGCCAGGTTGTGGCCATGAAAAACACACAGTGGTAGCAGGCCAGGTAGTGGGCAACACAGTCGTACTGGCCAGGTTGTGGCAACACAGTCGTACTGGCCAGGTTTTGGCAACAACATCGTACTGGCCAGGTTGTGGCAACACACAGTGGTACGGCCAGGTTGTGCAACACTACAGTGGAACAAGGCCATGTTGTGGCCAACACAGTCGTACTGGCCAGGTTGTGCACCACACAGGGGTACAGGGCCAGGTTGTGGCCAACACAGGTCGTAATGGCCAGGTTTGGCAACACACACCGTACTGGCCAGGTTGTGGCAACACACAGTCGTACTGGCCAGGTTGTGGCAACCCACAGTCGTACTGGCCAGGTTGTGGCGCAACACACAGTCGTAACCTGTCCAGGTGTGGCAACACACAGCGTACTGGCCAGGTTGTGGCAACAACAGTCGACTGGCCAGTTGTGGCAACACACAGTCGTCCTGGCCAGGTGTGGCAGCCACCACCAAAATTCTTATGTCAAGAGATGGAATCATCCAAGTTGACAGTTTTGTTTTCAATCCAGAAAGTTTTTGTTTTGTATCTGCGACGTGAAAGTTACTTATGTCATTAAAGAAGAAGTGAGAGAAGTGTTTTGTATGAGAACTGACAGAGTTATTAATAAATAATTCTCCTAAACAAAGTGTTATATAGAAATATCCTTCTTTATCTTTAACCACAAGTCTCTCAAGTAGTCACTTCTTCAACTTATTTACAATCTTTTCCATATTATTTCATCAAAATATATAACCTCATTACATATATAAACAAAAATTCTCTAAATTTCTCTTACACAATTTAATACAATATAAATTAACTTAAACAATGGTGAGAGAGAGTGTAGATATGTCTGGATTACTGTACACATTATATGTGTGTTTGTAGTATTGTAATTTTGTAGCCGATGTATGTGTGTACACATGTATATATGTGTGTTGCTAGTAGTGTGTACAGAAGCATGTATTGTGTACACATGTAAATATGTGTAGTTGCTAGTAGTGTTTTGTAGTCGATGTATGTGTGTACACATGTATATATGTGTGGTTGCCTAGTAAGTGTGTTTGTACGATCGTATGTGTGTACACAAGTAATAGTGTGTTGCTAGTATGTTTTGTAGCGAATGTAATGTGGTGTACACATGTATGTATGTGTGTTTTGATTAGTAGTGTGCTTTTTGTAGCGATGAATGGTGTACACCTTATAAATGTAGGTTGATAGTAGTGTGTTTGGTAGCAATGTATGTGTGTACACATGTATATATGTGTGTTGATAGTAGTGTGTTTGTAGCGATGTATGTGTGTACACATTTATATATTTGTGTTGATATAGTGTGATTTGTAGCAATGTATGTGTGGACACATGAATCAATGTGTGTTGATAGTAGTGTGTTTGTAGCGATGTATGTGTGTACACATGTATGTATGTGTGTTGATAGTAGTGTGTTTGTAGCGATGTATGTGTGTACACATGTATATATGTGTGTTGATAGTAGTGTGTTTGTAATGATGTATATGTACACATGTATGTATATATGTGTGTTGTAGTCAGTGTGTTTGTAATGATGTATATGTGTACACATGAATGCATATGTGTGTTGATAGAAATGTGTTTGTAGTGATGTGTATGTGTACAAATGTATATGTGTGTGTTGGTAGTAATGTATATGTGTACACATGTATGTATATATGTGTGTTGGTAGTAGTTGTAGTCATGTATAAGTTACACAATATGTAATACTTGTGTGGTAGTTGTGTGTCTGTAGTGATGTGTATGTGGAACACATGTATGAATATATGTGTGTTGGTAGTAGTGTGTTTGTAGTGGTGTGTATGTGTACACATGTGTACATGTGTGTTGGTAGTAGTGTGTTTGTAGTGATGTGTATGTGTACACATGTATGTAAATATGTGTTGGTATTTGTGTGTTTTGTATTGATGTGTATGTGAACACAATATCTGTAATTGTGTGTTGGTAGTAGTGAGTTTGTGTACACATTGTATATATTAATATATAAATGTTTGTTGAGTGATGTGTATTGTGTACACATGTATGTATATATTGTGTTTTGTAGTGATTTGTTTGTGTACACATGTATATATATATATGTGGTGTTTGTATGATGTGTATTTGTGACACATGTAGTATAATGTTGTTTGTAGTGATGTGTATGTGTACACATGTATGTAAATATGTGTTGGTAGTGTGTTTGTAGTGATGTGTATGTGTACACATGTATGTAAATATGTGTTGGTAGTGTGTTTGTAGTGATGTGTATGTGTACACATGTATATATATATGTGTGTTTGTAGTGATGTGTTTGTGTACACATGTATATATATATGTGTGTTGGTAGCACTGTGTTTGTAGTGATGTGTATGTGTACACATGTATGTATATATGTGTTGGTAGCACTGTGTTTGTAGTGATGTGCATGTGTACACATGTATGTATATATGTGTGTTTAAGTAGTGATGTGTTTGTGTCACAGGTATATATCTATATAGTGTGTTTGTATTGATGTGTATGTGTACCATGTATGAATATATGTGTGGTTTTGTAGTGATGTGTTTGTGTACACATGTATGTAATAAATGTGTGTTGAGTGATGTGTTTGTGTACACATGTATATATATTATGTTGTTTGAGTGATGTGTATGTGTCCACATGTATGAATATATGGTGGTGTTGTAAGTGATGTGTTTGTGTACACATGTATTATATATGTGTGTTTGGTAAGTATGGGGTTTGTGTGATGGTATGTGTACACATGTATGTATATATGTGTGTTTGTAGTGATGTATGTGTACACATGTATGTATATATGTGTGTTTGTAGTGATGTATATGTGTACACATGTATGTATATATGTGTGTTTGTAGTGATGTGGTTTTGTGTACACCGTATATATATATATGTGTGTTTTGTAGTGAATGTGTAAAATGTGTACACATGTATGTATATTTGTTTGTTTGTAGTAGTGTGTTTTGTAGTGATGTATTTGTACACATGTATGTATATAGTGTGTGTTGGTATAGTGTGTTTGTAGTGATGTATGTGTACACATGTATGTAATAGATGTGATTTGTGTGATGTATATGTGTACACATGTATGTATATATGTGTGTTGTATGATGTAATATGTGTACACATGTATGTATATATGTTGTTTTGTAGTGATGTGTATGTGTACACATTACGTATATATGTGGTGTTTTGTATGATGTATATGTGTTACACATTTTATGTAATCTGTGGTGTTTGTATAGAAGGAATATTGTGACACATGTATGTATATATGTGTGTTTGTATTGATGTAAAAGTTACACATTTATGTATAAATGTGTGTCTGTAGTGATGAATATGTGTACACTGTTGTATATATGTGTGTTTGTAGTGATGTGTATGTGTACACATGATGTATATATGTGTGTTTGTATTGATGTATATGTGGACACATTTAAGTAATTTGTGTGTTTGTATGATTTATATGTGTACACATTTATGTATATTTGTGTGTTGTTAGTGAGTATAGTGGTAACACATGTATGTATAAATGTGTTTAGTAGTGATGTGTATGTGTACACATGTAGTATATATGTGTGTTTGTAGTGATGTATATTGTGTACACATGTATTATATATGTGTTTGTTAGTGATGTATATGTGTACACATGTATGTTAAATATGTGTGTTTGTAGTGATGGTATGTGTACACATGTATGAATATATGTGTGTTATGTAGTGAAGTATATGTGACACATGTATGTATATATGTGTGATTGTATGATGTAATGTGTACAATGTCTGTAAATATTGTGTTTTAGTGCGATGTATATGGGTGTAGATGAAAGTGAAAAGTAAACAAAAAAAAAAACTCGTATGATTCACTAATAATTCAGAAAGCTAGTAGAAAAAAAAGAAGAGCACAGTTTCCGTGGTAGCAGCTGTCAGCCTGCTGACTCTGCTGTCTGCCTGGCGACTCTGCCTGGTCAGCCTGGCTTGAACTCTGCTGTCAGCTCTGGCTGACTCTGCTGTCCAGTCTGGCAGACTCTGCTGTCAGCCGGGCTGACATCTGCTGTCAGTCCTGGCTGACAGCTGCTATAATAATAAATATAAAAAATCTCAATAATAAAAACACAAATATATTTTAAACAGCTAAATAATAAAAAACAACTTGTTCACAGTATAATTTCAAAGTGAAACATAAAAGGAATTCCAAAATTTACGTTAATTAGCCTCTCGAGGTGGCGGAACTGTGAGGCCGCTTGGTGGCGTCTAGCGTGACCTGCGTACCAGGCTGTCTTGGTGGTTGTAATTACAGGGACGCAGTTTTCTTGTGTGTGTCACTCCAGTAATTCCATCCAACCGGACAGTCTGTACCGTAGACCAGCTAGACAAGACCAAGTTTCCATGCAGCGAGGTCCCGAAGTGGCAACCGCTGACTCTGGGAATTTTGGGAAGGGATCACCTGAGTACACTAGTGGACTCCGGAGACACTGACCGGGAAGGGGACCGGGTGACTCGGGAAAGGGGAAAGGGGGCCACTCGTCACAAGGGACCCTGGAACCTGACCGGGAGGCACCGCCGACCTTTGGGAAATGGGAAGGAAACATCCGAGGAGGGATGGGGTTTTTCCCGGAACATGAACTTTAGGGAAGGTTGTTTTGAGGGGGACCTTTGGTAAATGGGGAGGGAAACTCCGGGGCGGCGATTTATCCTGATACATGAACCGAAACAAGGCAAAATACATGCGTTTAGGTGACCTGGATAAGTGGGAAGGGAAAAAAACCGGCGGGAGACGGAAGGGTTCTTTTATAATGACCGCGGACGCAAGAAAACCGTGCCTTGGGGAAATGGGGAAGGGGGTTCACCTGAGGGGACATAAGGGGTCTGAGACACTACCGGGGAGGGCCCCCCCCGCTCTGGGGGAATGGGGGAAAGGGGGT
The DNA here is from genome assembly GCF_026875155.1 of Cherax quadricarinatus. Classification (NCBI taxonomy): domain Eukaryota; kingdom Metazoa; phylum Arthropoda; class Malacostraca; order Decapoda; family Parastacidae; genus Cherax; species Cherax quadricarinatus. The sequence goes on from NW_026492788.1 coordinate 14,638, forward strand.
CCACTCAGGGGACACAATGGACTCCTGGAGACACTGATCCGGGGAAGGGAAAAACCCCCGACCTAGCTAAGTGGGTAAGGGAAGACATCTGGAGCGAGCGAAAGATTCCCTGATAACGTGAACATTTGAGAAGGGTTTGTTAGTTGGGAGTGCTGATCTTTAGGTAAGGTGTGGAAGGGGAGAGCATCCCGGTGGAATCGAGCGGATTGATTCCTGATACATGAACCTGGGTAAGGCATGAATACATGCAGTTGAGGCTTGAACCTTGGGTAAGTTAGAAGGGAAGATATCTGGCGGTAGACGACGAAAGGATTCCTGGATACATGAACCTTGGGTAAGGCATGAATACATGCAGTAGAGGCTGACCTTGGGTAAGTGGGTTAGTGGAAGATATACCGGCGGTAGACGGAAGGATTCCTGGATACAATGATCCTGGGTACGGCAAAGAATACAAGCAGTTGAGGGCTTTGACTCCAGGGTTAAGTTGGGAAATGGAAAAATTATCTTACTGGCGGCAGACGGAAGGATTTCCTGGATACGATGAACCTGGGTAAGGCATGAATACATGCAGTTGAGGCAGACTTGGGTTAAAGTGGTTTAAGGGAAGATATCCATCCGGCGGTAGACGGAATGATTCCTGGATACATGATCCTGGGTACGGCAATAATACCGCCTGACGTTTGTGGAAGTGGGGAAAGGGAGTCCATTCTGAGGTGACATAAGTGGACTCCTGGAAGACACTGATCCGTGGAAGTGAACCGCCGACCTTAGGCAAGTGGGTAAGGGGGAAGACATGCTGGGAGCGAAGCGGATGGATTCCTGGATACATAACCATGAAGGACGGTTTTGTGTTGAGGCCTGATCTAAGGTAAGTGGGGAAGGGAGACATAATCCGGGAGCGAGCGATGGAATCCTGGATACAAGAACCTGGGAAGGCATGAATACATGCGGTTGAGGCAGAACCTGAGGTTAAGTGGTGGAAGGAAGATATACGGCGGTAGACTGATGCAACCTGGGATACATGAACCCTCGGTAAGGCATGAATACATGCAGTAGAGTGCTGACCTGTTAAGTGGGAAGGGGAGACATCCGGGAGCGAGCGGATGGATTCCTGGATACAAGAACCTGGGTAAGCATGAATTACATCAAGATGAGGCGGTACCTTGGTATAGTGGGGAAGGGGAAGACATCCGGTGAGCGAGAGCGGATGGTATTATCCTGGATACCAATTAACCGGGACAGCAAGAATACAGGTTTGGTGATAGCTGACCTTAGTAATTGAGAAAGGGAAAAACATCCGGATGCAGACAGATGGATTCCTGGATACATAACCTGGGAAAGGCAGAGGCTGGAAAGCAAGAGAAAAGAGAGGCAGGCTGACCTCAGGGAAGTGAGAAGGGGAGACCATCCGGGGCCCAACGATGAATTCCTGACACAGTGAACCAGGGAAAGTCGAGGGGGGGGACCTAAAGACTAAAACCACTGGCCTCCCCACGTGGGCAAGGTCTGGTAAACAAGCTAAACTCTGAGTCCTGACAAGTGTCGCAATAAGTATTGTATTAAAATTAAAAATAATAAAATACTATAATATATTATATTATAATTTATTATTATTATTTGTTTATTTAAATTCTTGACTTGGTAAATTTGATTCCATAAGCGTCAACCAGCCTTCGCCGTGACAGAAAGCATCCGAAGGTGTTATTTCTGACTTCAGCCATCCCTGACAGTAGCCATGGTGGAATCTCGCTGGTGCCCGATTCCCACGTTATCAAATCTGAAAAAATCTCCTACCACAAAAAATACTTTCATCATCATTCAAACACTTTCGACCTCACACACACATAAATCACTGTCATTGCAGAGGCGCTCAGATACAACTATTTTAGAAGCGAAAGTGGAAGTAATATATGATTTTTTATTTTTTTTTTTTCTCCGCACATTCTCCTCCAAACTCTACTCTCTCGCCCGGGTCATTTTTTCCAAGTAGTGGTGACCCGGCCTTGCTCCCTATCTGGTGAGAATATCGAGACGTAAGTTCTCCTTCTCCATGGGAGGAGGCACAAGTACCCCCTCATCCTTTGGGACCAACTGTCCCAGCTAGCCACAATCCTCGCCCTCACGTGTCTCGTAGGAAGGCACGCCTCTGGAGTGCCAACTGCCCCGCCCCAAAGGGCTCGTGGGGGATGGCAGTCTTTAATATAAAATGACATCCCTCTAAACTGCCAATATCCCATACCGAATGGGTAAAACTGGTCCATTAACAATGACCTGATTTGAAAATTAAGTCCATTCTTATATTTCTTTCTGTACGTTTAAAGATACATTTTTCATTTATGTTAATGTAAAATTAATAACCATGGTTCAAAGGAGCCTTAGAAAACTTATCTAACCTTTAAGTTTACAATTTAAATAATAAACATACACAATGAAATACATTATCTTTCCGTTAGGTTTCAGAATAATTTCCTGCGAAATTATTGCACACGTTAGCGCCTAAACAAAACTTTTCACTTGCATTAATCGGCGAAGTACTTTCAATAGAGCATACTAACACAAACAAACTTAACACTTGGCTTAATTCGCGATGTGTCTAGTATGCTGTTAAAGAAAGTTACGTACTTTTCTTTTATGTTACTTAATACAACCAGAGTCCCAAAGGCCTGTAATCCTGTGTTAAAGGGAGCGAAATAACACATGCAGAAAAACTTTTTGACTTGCCTTGTCCTTCGCCAGTTTAGAACATATGTACACTATATACACAATGTACAAAAAATAGGTATTAGCTCACTCCACGTAAGCAAGGCAGAATAGAAGCCACTAGAGAGCAGACCGGTGCTTCAACCCTGCTCTAGAGTGGGAATGACATAGGGCAACAGGCGAGTGGTACCTCAACAACACCTCTGGGAATTGGCCAAAGACCCATCTTCTCATAGGCTGAAACCTGGGTACTTGTTGAGTTGAACGACGGGGCCCATCATCAACCCTTATTACTCCTGGTTCGCTGGTTGGGGGAGATAGCCTTAAATGAGGTGTGTACATGCCCGAATAAAGTTACGTACTCTTTGCATGCCAACATTACTGTACTTGTTAAAGTTGTTCAACTGTGTTTGCTTGTTGTTCCACTCCGTTTTGCGCAATACTTGTTGTTCATTTTCACAGGTGACGTGCATGCCTGTGTTGACGTGCATGCGTGTTGACGTGCATGCTGTGTTGACGTGCTTGCTGTGTTGACGTGCTTTGCAGTGTTGACGTGCTTGCTGTGCTACGGATGTATACGTGCTTTTACTTGTTGCCGTTGCTTGCGAGTGTTGACGTGCCCTTGCTGTGTTGACGGTGCTTTCTGTGTTGATATGCTTGACTTGTGTTGCCGTGCTTGCTGTGTTGTTAAAGTGAAGTAAAGGTTCAACACTGCTAGTTACTGCAAGGCAGCTATCCAAACTTCCCCCACAAACCACCTTACACAACAGTGTCTCCCACACTCTGGCATGGGCATGACGTCTCCCCAGGCAAGGTATAGTTGAGTCTCCCACATTTGATCATTAAACATGTCTCCCTAGGCAGGTATCTTGTGGTCCTCCACTCTGGGCATTACGTCTCGCTCCCTGGCAGGTATCTTCTGGTCCCCACACTCTTGCATTATTGCTCTCACGCATGCCAGCCTGCTTGAAGTCCAAGTCCCTCGCACACAAAAAACCTCCTTTTCCCTCCTCCCTCCAACCCTTCTAGGCATACCCTTACCCCGCCTTCGCCGTCCACCAAACAGATTTAAACACTCTCGAAGTCATTCCTGATTTGTTCTAATTCTATCTACAATGTCCCGACCACCTCAACCCCCCTTCTCATCCCTCTGATACTAGTTTTGTAATCCACACTTCACTTTCCCTAATTTTCAAACTACGAATTCTCTGCATTATAATTCACACCAACTAACATTGCCCTCAGACATGACATCCCCACTGACGCCTCCAGCAATCCTCCTCGTTGCAAACATTCATAACACATTCCACAGATGCCATACAAGAGTTTTGGTACAAAAACCCCTTAAAAAAAAAAAAATACCCATACATTCCCCTTTTTGCTTCAATGGTCAAGAGTATTCCTTTGTCTCCACAACTCCTAAGTGCAAACCGCTCACTCCTTTTTACCCCTCATCAATTCTATGATTCACCTCAATCCTTCATAGATCCACATCTTGACAACGTTCCACGAGTCCTAAAATATCAGAATACAATCACCTCCCCATACTCTCTCCCTCCAATCTGATATCCAATATATCGTCACCTAATCTTTTATCCTCATAACCTACTCTTATCCTATATTCACTTTTATTTTCTTCTTTTACATACCCTACCAATTCAATCCATCGCAACCTCTTGCAACTTCTCCCTTCAGAATCTCCAAAAAGCAGTGTCATCAGGCAAAGAGCAACTGTGACAACCTCCTACTTTGTGCTGGATTCTTTAAGACTTTTCTAACTCTACACTCTTGTCAAGACCCTCGCATGTCAACTTCCTCTTACAACCCCCATCCATAAATATTAAGTGAACAACCATGGTACAATCGACACATCCTTGTCTAGGCCTACATTTAACTGGGAAATAATATTCCTCTTTCCTACCTATACTTTATAACTTGCGACTTACCAATGTCACTACTCATCCTAATGGTTATAGCTCATTTCTACGCTAACGTAAAATATACAATAAGTTCTTTGGACGTGGGACGAGGGGAGACAGTTGCGCCAGTAATTTTTATCCATGCTTAAAGTAACGTTACTATATAATTAAAATATTTTCCTCAAATAAATTTCTGACAGCACTCCCTTGGGCACCTCCTATCCCTTTTTTTTTTTGCTCGCATGCTTGGTTTTAATTACATGTTCAGTGCAGGCAATTCCTGACCTTATTACCTAAACCTTCCTGGCCTCACTTAACCTCCTGTAATGACCTCTCAAGGCTTTCAGCTAAGACTGAAGGGGATTAAGCCGATAACGACAGAACCTAAAGCTGACTTTTAATAACAATCCCGTGACTTGTGATCTATATACAAATATATATATATAAAATATATATATATATATATATCTATATGTATAAATATATATATATATATATAAGCTCTAATGGTTTCCCTCCGCAAACACGTTAGTTGCCCTGGTTCAAGGATGTCCACCTGTGGAAATGTTGATGATCCAGAGCCACCTCAGGCACCTGAAAACCCACACTCCAACAGATTTTTATCTCATCATACGAAACTCTTGGAAGCAATCAAGAGCAACAGGTTACGAGGACACTCACACATATTCCCCAAAGCAGCCCGTCCAACACGCAGCTGGAAACTTACAGACCTCTACTGAAAAAAGTAAACGATGGTCCACCACTAATCTTAAATTCTCCACCAACCCAATCAAGGCAATGGCACAACTTGCTACTTAGTTTGGGCAATGTCTGTCTGCTTAGCTGTGCCCGAAAAGAAAGGGAAAGAGGCTAAGCCTAATGATAATAACTCCTTAAGAGATTTCCTAGAGTTGATAAACCATCAATCACCTTCCCCGTCAACACAAAAAAGGGGGAGAGGCAGAACCCCCACTCACTCCTACAACAGGTAAAAAGCAGAGTCCAGGTGAGCAAGAAAATGAAGAGGATGGCAAAACACAGTGGGGGCAATCATAATTATTACCAGTGAAATAACAGTTTGCTTCCCGAAGGGATGCTGACACGGCTGAGCACTTAGAGGAACGCACCTGCCAGGGAACCAGTGGCACCAACATTTTCCTTTCCAACACCTCAGTCCCCAACTATGGAACCATTGATTGTGGAAGACCACAGACATTTACAAAGCAAATAATGTCGTTCCCAATCTGGCTTCTGCTGGGGTTTACACTGGAATAAGGGCCACAGCATTTAAAGAAATGGTTAATCCAGTTATTGGGTGAAATTGGCCGAGACACTGCATTCAGAGATCACAATGTTCGTCAACAATTCCTTGGCTGGTCTTGATTCCTTTGAATGAAATTAGACCATTTCTTTTTTGGTGCAGACACTTTGTGCACTTTTAAAAGAAGGATGGAGGAATTCGCGGGGCAATTGCAGTATGCAACACTTTACGCCGCCCGTCTCCAAAGCTGCTGTCCGAAGTATTCGTGCACAGGCATCCGATGATGCTTTCAACCCATGACCAGCTTTGCATTGGGGTTCCTCTCCCTCAAGAAGTGAAGGCAGCGGTTTCAATGCAACAAGGGCATAATCAACAACCTGCCGAGGACAATAGCAGTGGTAAAATTATATTTCAAGCATGCGTTCAATCTCCTGAAAAGAGACGTGGTATTAGCAGCAGTACAAGAACATTTCCCTGGTCTCTTCCCTTTTGTTTCAGCTGGGTATAGCAAGGAATCAATGCTTCTCTTTGGAGAGCATGAAATCACATCATCGGAGGGTGTCCAACAAGGAGATCCTCTTGCACCATTTCTCTTCTGTATTGCAGTTAGGGAAATCACAGTCAGACTGACCAGCGAGCTAAACATCTGGTTCCTAGATGATGGCACACTAGCAGGTACAAAGGAGTCCCTCCTACATGACCTTACACAGGTAATGACACGGGGACAGGAAATGGGTCTCATCCTGAATCCATCCAAATGTGAAATCATCTCAGTCAGTCAACAAGTGATAAATGCAGTGAGATCAAAACTACCAGGAGCAGCAGTCATTGCCCCCACAAATAGTGTCTTGCTAGGAGCACCTCTGGGAAGCAATGCCATTGACACAATTCTCAGGAAGAAATTGGAAGAGTTAAGGAGAATGGAACAACGAATAGGCAATCTGGACACCCACGATGCCTTGTACCTTCTCACAAAGTGCTTGAGTCTGCCCAGGTTGACATATTTCCTAAGATGTGCACCTTCATATGATAACCCTATACTGCACGAATATGACAGTATTCTGAGGCAGATTTTTACGAAAGTACTTAACCTTACTCTAGAAGACGGGCAGTGGAACCAAGCTACACTTCCAGTCAGACTAGGAGGCATTGGTGTCCGCAAGTCATCACAGATTGCGTTACCTGCTTTTCTGTCCTCGTGTATTTGCATCCAGAGAGCTTGTAGCAGCGATTCTCCCTGAACATCTTAGGGACAAGATTGGAGCCCAGACCAAAAATTCCTTGACGGAGCAATGATCTGGGATAATCTAACGGCTCAGAAACCAGACCTGCTCCCCCCAACAACTACAAACAATTGCACTGGGATGGTCCAATAGTGGAAAATATAGCCTCAACGATGCTTCAGAGTGTGTCAGGGAAGGATAGAGCCCGCCTGCTGGCAGTGAGAGCCCCTCATGCTGGGGACTTTCTGTTGGCTGTTCCCAACTCCAGCCTTGGCACACGCCTCGACCCACAGACCATCCGCATCGGTGTTGCCCCTTCGACTTGCCGCCCCTATTCTCGCCGAACACAGGTGTATTTGTGGCAGTGAAGCAGCAGACCGATTCGGGTACCATGGTCTTGTGTGCCGTAAATCCGAGGGAAAGATTGCAAGACATGAGGAGGTTTAAAAACATTATCAAAAGGGGGCCTCACAAAGTTTTGCCCCCCAGTAAGGGGCCCCCCCAACCCATGCAGATCTGATGGCACCGAAGCGTCCCAAGGA
>NW_026492798.1:0-22062 GCF_026875155.1 Cherax quadricarinatus
TTTTACTACGTTTCGCCCACACAGTGGGCTTTTTCAAGTCACTTGAAAAAGCCCACTGTGTGGGCGAAACGTAGTCAATAAAGGATCACATTATACTGCATTTGTGTTTATATTGCCAAACAATATGAAGTTGAAGTGACAGGATGGAGCCTTTTATAGTGCCAGAAGGTGAGACGTAGGTTGCGTTGGGAGGGCAGGTCCCTCTCAAACCCAGCCGTTCTCACTAGTAGAGATTGTCGAAGTTGATGGTCTGTACCAAGATACCCTTGTGTTGCAGTGTCTGACAGAATGAACATTAAAATGGTATAAAATACCGACAGATTGTTAGGTAAGACACATATGCAACAGTTAGGTATCTTTATTTCGAAACGTTTCGCCTACACAGTAGGCTTCTTCAGTCGAGTACAGAAAAGTTGATAGAAGCAGAAGATACTTGAAGACGATGTAATCAGTCCATCACCCTTAAAGTTTTGAGGTGGAACAATGCTCTTCTCCAGACTGAGGGACTGATCACCTCAAAACTTTAAGGGTGATGGACTGATTACATCGTCTTCAAGTATCTTCTGCTTCTATCAACTTTTCTGTACTCGACTGAAGAAGCCTACTGTGTAGGCGAAACGTTTCGAAATAAAGATACCTAACTGTTGCATATGTGTCTTACCTAACAATCTGGCGGTATTTTATACCATTTTAATGTTCATTCTGTCAGACACTGCAACACAAGGGTATCTTGGTACAGACCATCAACTTCGACAATCTCTACTAGTGAGAACGGCTGGGTTTGAGAGGGACCTGCCCTCCCAACGCAACCTACGTCTCACCTCCTGGCACTATAAAAGGCTCCATCCTGTCACTTCAACTTCATATTGTTTCAGACAACGGAACAATGCTCTTCTCCAGACTGAGGGACTGACCACCTCAAAACTTTAAGGGTGATGGACTGATTACATCGTCTTCAAGTATCTTCTGCTTCTATCAACTTTTCTGTACTCGACTGAAGAAGCCTACTGTGTAGGCGAAATGTTTCGAAATAAAGATACCTAACTGTTGCATATGTGTCTTACCTAACAATCTGTCGGTATTTTATACCATTTTAATGTTCATATTGCTCCTATCGATATTACGGTGAGCACCGCTCAAGTCAGTAGCCCCTCCTTAGCCATTGATATGAATAGGTATTCTTCCTTACCCAAACTGATTAACGTGACAAGTTTAGTGTTTAAATTTATAAGTAAGATGAACATCTCATGTAATTTTCCCCATCCTCTGAAATACTGGCTACAGAGGGTACAAGAAGAAACCTACAGAGATGAGATTATGATGAATGGTTTGAAAAACCGACAAGTTGAAGATTGAGACACTTATGCAGCATATGGGAATCTTTATTCAGGAAACGTTTCGCCACACAGTGGCTTCATCAGTCCAATACAAAGAGGAAGGCGTAAGGAGAGGAGGAGTATGAGGTAATCAGTCCCTCAGCCTGGAGTCGATGTGTTCAGTCCATCAAGATTGATGGACTGAACACATCGACTCCAGGCTGAGGGACTGATTACCTCATACTCCTCCTCTCCTTACGCCTTCCTCTTTGTATTGGACTGATGAAGCCACTGTGTGGCGAAACGTTTCCTGAATAAAGATTCCCATATGCTGCATAAGTGTCTCAATCTTCAGAGATGAGATTAAATTAATGATGGAAGGAAAAATTGTGAAAGGCTCAATAATAGAAAAGCTGGGGCTGTATTTAGAGGATGATGTTATTAGGTGCAGAGGCAGGTTACAAAATGCTGAATTGGGGGAATATGCTAAACACCCTATCTTGCTACCCAAAACTCATCACCTGACAACCTTGATTGTCTTTAATGCCCATAATAACGTGATGCATGGTGGGGTACAGGATACCTTAATCTGTATTCGGGAAACCTTCTGGATTCCACAAGGACGGCAAAGTGTAAAAAGGGTTATCAAGGGGGTTTTGACATGCTCACACATTTTTTTTTTATTTTTCGTTCGATTTCTTTCATTTTTTTTGTACGTAAAGAAGCACGTTTCAATAGTAATGTGACCAAGTTTCAATAAGATAGCTCAAAAAACAACTGAGAAAAAAATTATTTACTAATAATCATACATATTGCAAGGTACCGTCGAAGTGGGACTTGGAGAAGTTGTTTTGGCATTATCTACGCATAAAACAATGCTAAACTGTATTTCTAATGGATTGCCGTTCTGTAATTTATCCTTTCTTCATTCTTAAAAAAAATAAATTTTGTATGTTTTTTGACTTTCAGCCAAATTCTGATTTGCCCTCACAAAAATCAAAAAAAAATTTTATGTATCTCAAAAAGCGATCCAGGGGCTTGAAAAAACAATTTTTCCCTTTTATGTTCTCTGTAAATTTTCATTACTTTTCCTGCTATTATAACGAAGTTACTTCTCATTATGTGAATAATTTATTTCCCGAATAACCCGCGAAAAACACCGGACCCTTTTTTTTTTTTTTTTTTTCGAAAAAAAATAAACATTTTTCTCAGTCTTAACTGCATTACGAGTGATTCATATTTAAAAACCATGTTAGTTTTCTCAAATATAAGGCCCTGGAGGTGGAAGAAAGAGAAGGGAAAAGCCCCTCTTGAGAATGGGAATCTATTATTCCCGGGAGCGTCGGGAATTGCCAATTTTATTCATTCTGGAGTATCACCTACTTTTTGTTATTTATATTTTTATTATGTCATATTGATCAATTGTGAAGTAAATAAGCCGGAAAGCTAAAATGCGTTATTTGAGCCATATTCCCGGCCCCCCCGAGACGGGAAATTTTTCCCATGACGCAGAAAAATGGGTCGGGAGGTTCGGTTGGTTGGAATTTCTATAAAGCCCCACCATGTTTATGATGCCAAATCGTCAATTATTATTTAGAAAGAATATACAGTAAATAACGAAAAAAAAACGGAAAAAAAAAAAAAAAATGACGAAGGGAGACACCTGCCGGGGGGTGGGGGACGTCACCCTAGGTGTTTTAAATGACCATAATTTCCTTGTGGGGGAATGTCGTAGAACAATGATTCTGGTACCATTGTGTTGCCAGGAGTTAAGCTATTTTTCATAAGTTTAAACTCAGTTTGTAAATTTTTTTTCGGAAAAAAATTTTTCTTTCGCGTGAGATGTAAAAACCCCTCAAGTCGTGTGTAATATGTCCCCGGGTGGATGCCAGAACCTACATGACCCAGGTCCTCCCCCATTCCCCAAGGGAAACGTGTGCAGTTGGCAAAACCATTGATGTTAATTTTAAGCCAGCCCCGTAATGTATGCATAGTATAAGTGGTTTGGGCATATGCTTTATCTGATTTTTTTTACCTGTAGTGTGCAAAAATTTGGAAATAAAAAAAAAATAAAATAAAATGTGCTGGAGTGACTATAGGGGGCCCAAAAATTTTTAAAGGTATAGATGGTTTTCCCTTTGAAGGTGTAGTATGTCATTTACTTGTAAGCTACTAGGGCTTTTCGTCTAAAGTGGTCAGGACTTATCTGCAGAAAAGTTCATACAGTTTTCCCAGAAATTTGCAGTGGAGTCTGCCCAAAGATTGATGATCTCAGAAATGCCAAATTTTGTAGGGGTGCTAAACCCTGGGGAAATTAAAAAAGGGGTGGTGATGTTCAATCTTTTTTGACCCAGCGAGGTTTTGTCTGGAAATTTATTACCCCCAGGCCCTTGGGGGGAGGATTGTACGAAAAAAAGATAGGTACAGTAAAAAGATGTTTTCTAAGTTGCTACACAGGAAGAAAAATTTTTTGGAGGAATTCCGTGCAGTGTTGGTGGAGGCGGGGGAATGGGAAAACAATCCCCTGTCATACTGGGGGACACTCCTAAAACCGGAACCGATCCCCAAACCAAATATGTGGCGAAGGTTAGAAGCTGCCCTATCTAAGGATAATGGGGGAATGATGGAGGATTACAAAAAGTGACCTGTTGATGATAATTTCAAAAAGTTAAAAAAGGTTTTGCTTGTTGGTCCGAGGTGGCTAAAGAATCCCTTCTTACACTACCCCGAACACTTTTTATGGGCACAGAGGCAGAAAACCCGGGGAACATTCAACCAGGTGAAATTTTGTTAATTGATACTGAACAAATCGAATATTGTGGCCTCTGGGGAAGGGGAGTTTCATTATACCCCGTGCCAAGGGATGTAGAAACGTCAAAGTGTTGTGTGTGGTCAGGAAAGTTTTGTACCATTTTAAAAATTAATTCCCCTTTGAATTAAATGGGGTTCAACCAGTGCAGATGGAAATTAAAGGGGAAAATGACATGAGTGATATTGAAGACACTGGGCCGAGTGTTTCAAGAAGAAATTTTAATAAGACCCCCTGGAAAAAGCCCTGCTCTGAGCGGGTGGAATGTTCCTGGGGGAAAAACGCAATTTAAGTGTCTACAACGACTTCTGTCGGCCGCAGTGTGAAAATTATTTAATTTTCCCAAGTTAGTGCTAGTAAGTGTTTTTTTTGCTGATTTGGGTCAAATGTATTTGAAAAAGTAATAGAACCAACATGGTTTGCTTGCCCTGTGGGATGTGCGGAGAGACAGGGTTCAGGGGGCATCGAGGCGGGGTGTTTTTAAATTTAGTGACGAGGTGGGAACGCAAAGGGGGAAAAGGAAATTGGGATTCCGGCGGCCTAAAGGATTAAAATAGCCTCATTTCTAATAGGAAAGTGTCATAAAAGTTCCCTGATGAAGAGTGAGGGAAGTGTTTACAGGACCCCCGTTTTTAAAGTGGTAAATTTAGTGAATAAGGTGGGGGACTGGTGGTGAGATGGTGTGCCCATGGAGTGCCCCGGGGGAAATAGGTGTTTAATCATCATCTCGGTCTCAGATTTAATGGGAGCCTTAATGTTGTTAATAATTATGAAAATTTAAAATTTGGGTCTTGTGAATGGAAATGAAATCAGTGAAAAATAACATTAAGTTAAGGAATGCGTGAATTAAAAATAAGTCCCCTTGCCCCGGGTGAACACGTTAGAACACGTTTTCCCCGTTCTGGGGGTTTGTGAATTTTCTAGGGTCACGCTTCTAAACGGGAAAAACCAACTTTTGGCCCTGGTGGCAAAGCTCCCGTTCAAACGGGGGCCGGGTTCGTTCCCGGCGGGTGGAAACTTTTCGACCTTTTCCCTTACCCTGTTGTCCTGTTCACCTGAGAAAAATAGGTCCTGGGTGTTAGTGACGGTGTGGGCCCAACCCGGGGGGACAAGATTAAGGACCCCAATGGAAATAAGTTGACAGTCCTCGATGGCGCCTGCTTTTTTGGGTTATTGGGGGGGCAAACCCTCCGGGGTTAAAAAACGAAGAATTTATTTTATCTTTTCGTCCGCTGGAATAAGAACCGTGTGGGTTTGAAAACAGGAATCGAAATAGATAGTAAATTGGAGGAAATAAGGAGCATCAGTACCCAATTTAAGAAACCCTTCTGTTATAGAGACTGATCTGACAGTTAGGGATGTTTAAAATTGGATAGGTTAGTTGTTAAAAAACCCGGTGGTCTCCCGGCCGGGCCTTGTCCAGGGGGCCCCCGGCCTTGGCCCCCTCTTTTTTTTTTTTATTTTATTTAAAACAAACAATACATTAAAATAAATAAAAGAACACATTTCGGGTCTTACACAGAATTATAAATTTATTAAAAAAGCAACAAACATTTAACTTTGTGCTAAAAAAAACTTCCTCATCCCCAAGCATTTTATTTATTTAAAGTACACCCAAGCACTAAAATAACAAACAGGCTTTATTCCCAAAAATTTTAATAAATTTTCCCATGGCCATATAATACCCTTTAAGATATAATTATACACATTTACAAAAATTATCTAATAAAAACACCAACAGAAACCCAAAAGTAAGGGGGAAAATTGATACCGTACTAACGACAAAAAAAGTAAAACAAGATATTCTTATATGACTGAACGTCAAAGGTAAAAACTAAAAAGGGGCCCGTATGTTACTACGAGCCCGAAAACAAAAACCCCCCCTTCCCTAGACAAAACCCCCCCCTTCCCAAAACAATTATAATATACCAAAAGTATGAATTTATGACACGTAAAAAATATGAAGCATAAAACACAATGTTACATCGTTCCCCTAAATTGTAATGGAAAGGATATAACTCCCTACGGCTTACAAAAAAAACTGCAAGTGAAATAAATCATTATGTAAATATAAAACGTTTATTTCTAACATTGGTTTTTAGAAAGTTTTTTCCTATAGTCAATTACATTAACAAGATCCACGACAAACGGGTGTCAATATTGGTAATACCCTAACCAAAGTTTGACGATGATTTTATACTCGGACACAACACATTATACATTTTAAAGAACATGTCTAATTTGGTGTATATCAATGGCAGCACACGGGGGAAAGTATTAGACTGCTAAAAAAGTGTTAAAACCCAACACAACAATAACCCCACACCAAGACATCATCCCGTAAACGTAAAATGGTAAAATGGATCGACGACGAAAACACCCCAAATTACATGCAATATCATATTTTAAATTAATAGGAAAAAGTCTATACAAATCCCCAATGTTGGTATACAGAAAAAAAAGGCCATCACTTTGGAGACATACATACAACTTGGAAAATATCCCAAAAATTAGAGACATACTAAAAATTAAACGCAGGGACACCCCGTGTTCCCCATGAACAACAAAATTATTCAATTTTTAAAATCAAACGCTCTGTATGCGAGGGGAAACTTTCTCCATCCCCCCTCATATACAAAATGATTTCTACATTTATTTTAAGAATTTTTTCCCGCTAAACCCGGATTTCTATTCCCTTCAAAGTCTATACCCCTGAAAATTTATAATCGGCTACGACATCGAAAATGCCGTTGTACACAGATGCGACCCCCCCACATCAAAACTCAACCCCCTAATTACAGAAAAACCCCCCCCCCCTCCTTTTGTAAAACCCTGTTTAACCCACGCAGTATATACCAATTTTCACAAAAATACACAACGTAAAAACGTGTTCTCCTCCCCGCACACTGAAACAACTCGGTTCCTTACACGCGATTAGACAACACCCCTTGGGGGCAGAATCCCGTGCAAAAATTTAAAAACCACTTGCGTTTAGGAAGGGATGTAACTGAGAACTCGTTCCATTATCACCCCACGCGTACATGGGGAAATTTCCCTTAAACTCTCACCTCAACTTTCCCATACCCACTTTTTCCCCAAAGACTAAATTTCACTCCGCACGTTCGCGGCACGTCACAGTAGCATCGTATGCAATTGATTACATTGCCCGTTCCACCCCTGCGCAGGTCAGATAATTTCTGAAAAAAACCCACCTGCCTCCCACCCAGTCGGGAAAGAGTTTCAGGGTAAATGCATGATGGGTCTTTTAAAGGAAAAAGACCTAACCCTCCTTGCAATTGGTGTTTCCCACCGCTTTGTGAGCAGCGCCCCCTAAACCCCCACAAAAAAATCTTAAACTCTTTTTAAAAAGAGTTGATATCCCTTTATTAGGGGTACAGCGCAGCAACGTCCCAAAACTTTACTATAAAAAAGAACATTAATTATATCGCTCGCTGGTGTGGATTAAAGTGTGGCCCTTAGATATTTAAAGCCTCAAAAACTTTTTTTCCCACCCCCCCCAAATTTACATGCCCTCGTTATAAAACCTCTCTCATATCTGTATACCACTTTAGTAACACAGTCCCACCGCCCAGTCTCTCCCCAAACCTCCTCTCTCGCCCAATCCCCCAACTTATAATCTTTGATTTTTCTTTTTTAAAACTCGCTTTTCTGTTGCTTCCCAAATTATTAAAATTTTTCCTACCGGTAACTGTCCGTACGTACTGGACAGTTGTATATCAAAAAACTCAGGGAGGTCGATCACTACTCAAACCCCAGACAAATCTAACCCCCCCACAATGTCCAAAAAAAAAGGGTCCTGCATGAAAGCAAAGGCATTTGAGACATAGGGCATCCTGTCAAAATGCCTTATTAAATTTGTAAGTCTCTAACTTCCCTTTAAATTTGTATTAAAACCCAGCACCATTATACAAGAGGACCCCACATGTGATCTCTTCCCAAAAACCCTGCCTTCAAAAACTTCCACGACACCCCTTTCTACCTATCAAAGCGTTTCCCCGCTAAAGCCAAAAAAACCACCCCCCCCTCGTCCCCATTTCCCCGACAAACTCCCTGATTGCCAAAGACCTCAACATTGTCCCACCTGGCACGCCTAAATGACCCCTTTTGTATTACCTTTTCAAAAACTTTCTTAATCCTATTATTAAAAATTTTTGCATATAAATTTTAATCACTCATTAGTGTATTGGTCGGTAATCCTTGAGTGATAGGGTCGTTTCCTTTTTTAACTAACACCAAAACCCCCGTACTTGAGAATACCTAAAAGACCCCCCCCCTTTTATCGCATTGAGTAAAGTACCCGAAAAGGGGCCCTATGACCCCCCAATGTTGAATATTAAAATTACATGGGAAAGCCATCAATACCTGGGGCCTTACCCCTTTCAATTCCTGCAAAGCCTCCCCCTCAGCTTCATTTAGGCCCACCCCTGGAAGCGATCATTTTCTTTTAAATAACATGTACTTTGCCCCCAAATTCCCCTATTGCATCCACGCTTTTCTTTATTTAGATTTTGATATTAAAAACCCTTTTTCAACGTAAAAGTTATTCCTTCAGTTGTTGTTACAACCCGACCCTCACTATACCCTTCAACGCCCTCCTGAAACCACTAAACTCACGATTTTTGGTCGCCTTCCCCCTTTTGTCTGTAGTAAGACACAAGCGGACGGCTTATCACCCCACCAGCCTCCTGCTCCACTCGAAATGGGGCCCCCTCAAAAACCGTATTTTTCAGTTTTGGATTTGATCTTTTTGTTTTCAATCTCGTCCAAAAGGGGAAAATTCCCGATACCTCCCCCTTGCGATAACAGTGCTGAAAAAACCCCCCGGTCCTCAAAAAAACCATACTCCCAAACGGGGCTCCCTTTCCCCCATGACATAAAAATCCCTTTATACGGGCTTTATAAACCCCGTCCATTTTCCCTAAATATTCCTTCCAAGGAGTCTACTCCTAGAGTCCATAAGGCGTGAAGGTGTTTATTTCTCCTTTGAAGTAAACGAGTATTTAAAATTCCCAAAATCCTTTAAAAAAGGGCGGGGGACCTCCAGTCAACCCACGAGAACACCGCGATGGTGGAGAAAAAACACTCTAACCCCAAGCACTTTGGTTACAACTACGCGCCCAGAACATAACCTGTCTAAAGGGGCAGTATCCCTTACGCCGAAAGTGTGCCAACCTAAGTCACTGCTTCCACTTACATCCACCAACCCCCGCCCAGACAACAAATCACCCAAAAATCGAACTTTAAAAAAACCCCCCCCCCCGGGTTTGTCTTTACGGCCCACAAGTTCCCGTCGCCCCCAACTATGTTAACGGCGGATCTCAAATGTCACAAAACGTGTTAACAAAGTATTTTTAAAAATTAAAATATGTTCAGTGGCCCTATACTCTACAAACCCCCCGTTTTTACCCCCTCACCTATGACGGTACCCGCGACCCCCCCCCCTTTTCCCCCAATGTTTCTCACGAAAGGGCGGTCGTTTTAATTAAAAAAAGCTACACACCTTTCAACGACTCGATTGAGCCTTTTAAACATCTAACAAAACTATCGCAACGAAATTTCCAACTTTTGGTTATGTTCTTGCACGAAACATACTCTATGCAAAGCGATGCAACCACTCAGTACCTGCCTTTCCCTTTTTTATTTTTCATACCTTACATTTAGGTTTAAACTAACTTTGCTAACGGTGGCTTTTCCTCGGGACCACCACACCCCTTTTCCCCTTTTGTTGACTAACGCCAAAGGCGCCACCCTTTTCCCTTTTACATTCTTTGTTATATTACTTGCTGTCCCGGAAAACGCGCGCCCCCCGTGATTCGCCCCGTTTTTTCCCGAGCGGTCCCGGGGTCAAGACATGTCGGAGTCGGGGGGGTGCCGCCGCTTCCCAGAAAAAGCTCCTCAACTTTATCGGCCTGTAATGTTCTCCTTGTGAACTTCTACTTCAAAAAATATGAAATCTCGGACCCTTTCCTCACTCCGTTAATTAATGACGACTCCTTAAAATGTGGTCTCTCCCCATTGAACACTCAAAGCAGGCACACACGGCAAAGAATAATCCGCGAAATAAAAATGCTCAAAGTCGATACAGTTAGCGTCCTATCAGATCCTTCTTGCTTGAGGGCTCTAGTCCCCCTATTTTACCACTCGTGGTTGCCCCTACCAGGGAGAGTCACGCAGGATGATCCCGGGATGGCCCCATCCACCCCATCACCCGATTTCAGGGCGGTAAGCCTGATTATTCATCTGCCAAATTCTGAGAGCCCCCACCATCCGGGCGATGCCATTTGAGGGCGGTGGCCTTGCGCATTTTGCCAAAATGGTCCAATGCTCCCCAAAGGCGACAAGTCGTCTTGACCAGGTACGTAACGACACTGGGTACGGAACCCTTGGTTATGTACGAGGATTTGGTTGGGGCAGGGACATTTTTAAAGAAAAAGACCTTCCTGTAACCCCGCAAAGCGGCCTCAGACCCCGCCTGTAACCTGGTGGTCGTCCCATAGTATTTGAAAGGGTCACTAGTCAACTTCGTTAGCTCAAAAGGCACGTTTCGCACAGTATCCCTGTTAGAATGGAAATCGGCAACTTAACTGGACGCTGGGGTTTCTTGCTTGCTAAAATCCTGTTCTGGTTGACAATTGCTCGTAGGGTTTTGGGATCGCAAAAATTGACGAAAATCGGATAGTCCATTTAAGGCAACGCCACACAGGGATTTACGCTGGATGCCATATACATCGCAGAGATCATCGGCCCAACACATTAATCGATGAGCTGGGGATCGTGCCCTTTATAAGGTCAATACACACAGTATTAACTCTTCTTCGATAACCCGTCGCCATTGTTGTTGTCGTCTCAAAGCTCCTCCACCAGGTGTCAGGACTGAGGAGAGACAGCTGACGACTGCTCAGCACAGCGTCTGAGCAGGGAATTAAGCTCCCTCTTTAGGGAGTGTCTGAGACCTAAGTCTCCCATGGGAGGAGGCACAAGTACCTCCTCATCTTTGGGACCAACTGTCCCCAGGCCTAGCCACAAGCTAGGCCTCTCTGGTCTGTCATCCCCACCCCAAGGGGGCTAATGGGAATGACAGTCTTATGAGCTAAAGGCTCGGTCTCAGGCACCTACCCTACCCTAGAAGGGTTAGGTATGGTGTCGATCCAATTGGATAGGTTATGGGTGATCCAGCTACATCAAGTGACCACCAGAGAATATATGGTAAGTGGTGGGATTATGTACAAGTGTTTTTCTTTTGATGGATATATCCATGTGTAACCTACCCCCCCCCCCTTCCTTCAGTTAAACTAATATAATCTATACAGTCCACAATTAATTAGTGGCACCGTACTTGTGGGTGCTATCCAATTTATACTGGTCTCGGATAGATATGGATAAGATTGTGAGGGTCGAGGGGGCCACCTGCAGTTACCAGAGGTGGTTAAGTTTTCTCACATGTCTACACGGGGTGGGCTACGGTAAACAATATTTGTTGTTGTCTCCAATGAGAATACTCGTATGCATGTAATGTTGAGGTAGTGCAGGTAATCACCCCAGAAAATTTTCCATACTGTCTTTGTAATACTCATTTGTACTAAATTGCTATCTGTTTTACAATAATTTTTGTACCACTGAATATATCATTGCTTATTTAATCTTAAGTTAATTTTAAGCCTGCCATAATGGCCTGCAAACAAGGGGCTTTGGGGATGCTGCACTTTAAAAAATGTTTCCTTGTATTTCTCTGTATCATGTTCAAATAAAAAAAATAAATAAATAAAAAAAATAAATAAATAATGTTTGTACAGCAATGCATGCAACCATACGACCTGTTTTTGTAATACTCATTTGTGCTTGTTATCTGTTTACAATAATGTTTTACCACTGAATACTTCATTGCTTAGTTAATCTTAAGTTAATTTTAAGCCTGCCCGTAATGCTATGCATTCAAGTAACTTTGGCATGCTGCATTTAACTGTATTCTTTTGTACTTCACTGTATCACGTTCAAATTAATAAATAAATAAATGAACAACAACAACAACTTGTGTGTGGAAAAAGACACTTATGTACAGTTCAGGACATTTATTAAAGGAAACATTTCGCCACGAGTGGCTTCTTCAGTCCTAATACAGAGAAAACTAAGAAAACATTTATATATAAATGTTTATATTTATATTTTATATAAACATTTATATATAAATGTTTTCTTAGTTTCTCTGTATTAGGACTGAAGAAGCCACTCGTGGCGAAACGTTTCCTTTAATAAATGTCCTGAACTGTACATAAGTGTCTTTTTTCCACATCTTGTCGGTATCACCATACCATTTCCTCACAACAACTTGTGTTGGTGGGTGGCTGTGATAAAGTCAACAAGGCTCTGGTGGCTGGTGGTTAACGCTCTCGCTTCACACGGCGAGGGTCTGGGTTCGATTCCCAGCCAGAGTAGAAAACATTGGACGTGTTTCTTTCCACCTGTTGTCTATGTTCCCCATCAGTAAAATGGGTACCTGGGTGTTAGTCGACTGGTGTGGGTCGCATCCCGGGACACTGACCTAATTTGCCCGAAATGCAGAGCATAACAAGGGAGTTTCTATATAGTAGTATGTCATTGTTGTCAGCTAGGACTGTATACCTTGTACATGTACTTGTAGTAAATAAAGATTATATTATTAATAGAACTTCTGCGTCAGCCTTCGTCGGGTGTGGACGTCTCTCTCTCGCCTGAGTATCAGTGACAAATTTCTCCGGTTCTCGCTGGGACGCTTGTCCTCATCTATTTAGCCTGCGGGCACCTCTACAGGAGGGGCACCTGTACATCGGCTTACTTTTGGCCAGCACCATTTTTTCCGCTCTGCGGAAACTTCTTTAACGGTCTTTGGTTGGAAGCCGGTTACTGAACTCCGGTAGGAGTGTAGGCGTCCCTCCCTGCTGGGGCTTGGCAAGGGCGTCCACCGGATCTAATCGGAAACTTCAAGTTTCTATCTCATTTACAAAGGCACTTTTGTTCTTTTTCTCTCATCGTCCAGCCTTGGGCAACAATTTTTCCTGGTACGATTGAGAACCCGGGCTGGATACGGCTTATGTTGTCAGTGGCCTGATTAACACAACAAAGAAAGAAAGAAGAGAACCCAACAAAGAAAGTCAACAATAAACAGTGTTTGTGGTGTCTAACACAGGTGAGTAACACCGACCTTTATTACAATACAACATTCATGTGTTAGATGATACATAGAGTTTGACCCATGAAATATAGTGTATTCAGGCGACGAGGCGCCAGACATGATCATATCTCCCTCTGTGTCTTGTTGACTGTGTTACGTGTTAGCTGCTCAGATGTTGAGTGTGTCAGGTGCTCAGGTGTTGCATGTGTTAGGTGTTGAGTGTTAGGTGCTTAGGTGTTGAGTGAGTCAGGTGTTGCATGCTCAGGCAGGAGCAGGTGTTAGGTTCTCAGGGAGCAGCAGGTGTTGGTGAGGCAGCAGCAGCAGATGTTAGGTGGTGAGGCAGCAGCAGCAGGTGTTAGGTGGTGAGGCAGCAGCAGGTGTTTGGTGAGGCAGCAGCAGGTGTTAGGTGGTGAGGCAGCAACAGCAGGTGTTAGGTGGTGAGGCAGCAACAGCAGGTGTTAGGTGGTGAGGCGGCAGCAGGTGTTACGTGGTGAGGCAGCAGCAGGTGTTAGGTGGTGAGGCAGTAGCTGTTGTTAGGTGGTGAGGCAGCAGCATGTGTTAGGTGGTGAGGCAGCAGCAGGTGTTAGGTGGTGAGGCAGCGGCAGTGTTAGGTGGTGAGGCAGCAGCAAGTGTTAGGTGGTGAGGCAGCAGCAAGTGTTAGGTGGTGAGGCAGCAGCAAGTGTTAGGTGGTGAGGCAGCAGCAGTTGTTAGGTGGTGAGGCAGCAGCAGCAGGTGTTAGGTGGTGAAGCAGCAGCAGGTGTTAGTTGAGTGAGGCAGCAGCAGGTGTTAGGTGGTGAGGCAGCTGCAGTGTTAGTTGGTGAAGGCGCAGCTGCAGGTGTTAGTGGGTGAGGCGCAGGTGTTAGATTGTGAGGCAGCAGCAGTTGTTTAAATGGTGAGGGAGCAGCAGCAGGTGTTATAATGGTGAGGCAGCAGCAAGTGTTAGGTGGTGAGGCAGCTCAACAGCAGGTGTTACAATGTGAGGCAGCAGCAGGTGTTAGGTGGTGAGACAGCAGCAGCAGCAGCAGCAGGTGTTAGGTTGTGAGGCAGCAGCAGTTGTTTGGTGGGTGAGCAGCAGCACTTTGTTAGTGGTGGTGAGGCAGCAGCACTTGTTTGGTGGTGAGGCAAGCAGCCACTTTGTTAGGTGTGAGGCAGCAGCACTTGTTAGGTGGTGAGCAGCGCAGGTGTTAGGTGGTGAGGCTGCAGCAGGTGTTAGTTGGTAGGCAGCAGAGCAGGTGTTAGTTGGTGAGGCGCAGCAGCAGCAGGTGTTATGAAGGCAGCAGCAGCAGCAGGTGTTAGTTGGTGAGCAGCAAGCAGCAGCAGGGTGTTGTTGAGGCAGCAGCAGCAGCAGGCGTTTAGGTGGTTGAGGCAGCAGCAGGTGTTAGGGTAATGAGCAGCGGCAGGTGTTAGGTGGTTGAGGCAGCAGCAGGTGTTGGGTGGTGAGGCAGCAGCAAGTGTTAGGTGGTGAGGCAGCAGCAGTGTTAGGTTGGTGAGGCAGGCAACAGGTGTTAGGTTGTGAGGCAGCAGCAGTTGTTAAGTGGTGGAGGCTGCAGCAGTTGTTAAGTGGTGAGCAGCAGCAGTTAGGTGGTGAGGCAGGCAGCAGATGTTAAATGGTGATAGAGCAGAAGGTGTTAGATGGTGAGGCAGCAGGCAAGTGTTAGTGTGGGTGGGGCAGCAACAGCAGGTGTTTCATGGTGAGGCGCAGCAGGTGTTAGGTGGGTGAGACAGCAGCAGCAAGCAGTAGCGCAGCAGCAGGTGTTAGGATGTGACGGCAGCAGCTGTTGTTAGGTCGGTATGAGGCAGCTATGCATCTTTGACTTAGGTGGATGAGGCCGCATGCACTTGTTAGAGCATAGACGTGCATTGCACGAGCACTTCTTAGGTGGTGAGATTCACTTAGCGAGCTCTCATAATCGGAATTGGTGTTTGTACAGATAGCTCCAATCTCAGCCTCAACTAACGTGTATGATTAGGTAGCGAACAACGCCTCGCTAGGCAGCAGAATATTGCATACCCAGCACACCCCGCGTAGAATCGTAGTTTGGGTGTCAATGATTTTGTGCGACAGTCAGCAGCCAGCAGGTGTTGTTGAAGGCAGCAGCAGCAGCAAGGTGTGTCTAGTTGGTGAGGCAGCAGCAGCAGACAGGTGATGTTGAGGCAGCACGCAAACAGCCTAGCAGGTGTTAGGTGGCTGACGGCTTACTCCCAGCAGCAGGTGTTAGGTGTGTAGGCAGCAGCAGGTGTTAGGTGAGTGAGGCAGCACTAGCTGCAAGGTAACCTGCCCCACTAATTCGTTAGGTGTGAGCAGCAGCAAGTGCTAGGTGGTGAGGCAGCAGCAAGTGTTAGGTGGTTGAGGCAGCAGCCAGGGTGTAAGGTTGGGAGGCAGCAGCAGTTGTTAGTGGTGAGGCAGCAGCTGTTAGGTGGCTGAGGCAGCAGCAGATGTTAAATGGTGATAGAGCAGATAGGTGTTAGATGGTGAGGCAGCAGAAGTGTTAGATGGTGAGGCAGCAGCAAGTGTTAGGTGGTGAGGCAGCAACAGCAGGTGTTACATGGTGACGGCGCAGCAGGTGTTAGGGGGTGAGACAGCAGCAGCAGCAGGTGTTAGGTATGTGAGGCAGGACTGCGTTGTTAGGTCGTGAGGCAGCAGCAGTTGTCTAGGTGGGGAGGGAAGCAGCACTTGTTTAGGTGGTGACGGCAGCAGCACTTTGTTAGGTGGTGAGGGGCAGCAGGCACTTGTTAGGTGGTGAGGCAGCAGCACTTGTTAGGTGGTGAGCAGCAGCACTTGTTAGGTTGTGAGGCAGCAGCACATTGTTAGGTGGGTGAGGCAGCAGCACTTGTTAGGTGGTGAGGCAGCAGCATGATGTTAGGTGGTGGAGGCAGATGCAGGTGTTTAGGTGGTGAGGCAGCAGCAGGTGTTAGGTGGTGAGGCAGCAGCAAGTGTTAGGTGGTGAGGAGCAGCAGGTGTGAGAGTGGTGAGGCAGCAGCAGGTGTTAGGTGGTGAGGCAGCAGACAGGTGTTTAGGTTGGTGAGGCAGCAAGCAGGTGTTAGGTGGATGAGGCAGCACAGCGTGTTAGGTTGTGAGGCAGCAAAACAGTTGTTCAGTGGTGGGCAGCAGGCAGTTAGGTGGTGAGGCAGCAGCAGATGTTAAATGGTAGTGGGAGCAACATTCCTGTCGTACCGTAGGATGGTGAGGCAGCCTGTGTTACCATATCATATTGTGTTCTTATATTGCCAGCTTCAACCACTTCATAGAGTGGTGCGGCTCACCTGTCATTAATTGTCGGCTTTGGGTTACTTGGTGAGGGAGCAGCAAGGTACCTTTGATTATGGTTCCAACGCCTGAGACAGTACTATCTGCCCCCCCAGAGATGTCTGGTGTTTAGGTTATGTGAGCAGACTCATTGCTGGGGGAGCTTGCGGGCAGCGAAGTCGGGGCAAGAGTGAGGCTTAAAGGTGATCCACAAGCACCCGCTGGCGTCGTCTAGTTCGGACCTGCTCCGACCCCCTAAGGAAAGAAAAAGGCAAGGAAGCCCGAGTGACGCTGCAAAGAGACGGCGTAGACCGCAGAGTACCCCCCTAGCCGGCCCATCTACCCGCCGCGGACCGGCCAGCCTGCTCCGCGCCCCCACTCTCCTAAAAATAAAAGAGATAAAAAGACTAAGAGGACAAAAGGCGAATAGGGAACAAGCGCGAACAGAAGCAAGCAGACGGGCAGCAGCACGATACCTACGGATCCCAACCGACCCCCGATTTGCTCACCCAAACGTGCGCACTGAACCGCCGATCGCTACGGCTGCCTCTGCCGCCTCGCTATGATGTGGGGAACGAGAGGAGGGACAGAGGGAACGTCACGAGGAGACAAGAGCAGAAAAGGAAAGAGCACCAGAAGGTCAGGCAAGAGAAGGCTTCAGTTCATCCGTTACCCTCCTCCCCCCCCTCCCCCCCCCCTCCCGCCCTTGTTCTCCCCACCACCCGCCCTTTCTCCGCCATGCCCTTCCCGTTTTCCCTCTTCTCTCTCGTCCCAAGCTCTCTCTTTCCCCAAAGCGTCTTTCCAAAGCGTTCTCTCTCCCTTTCCATCCGCCTCCTCCCTCAAGCCCAATTACCCTACCCCCCAACCTATTCGCCCTTCCCTGGCCAGCCAGACCTCAGCTCCTGCAACCACCACATCTTCTTCCCTCCCCCTACCTCTGCCACCCGACCCCTCTTCCAGACACCTGCCCCCACCCACGCCACCCCTGCCCCCCCCTGCACTCCCACCACGCCGACCTTACCCAGCACAACACCCCCTGAACACCCCCCACCGCTGCCCTCCCCGAAGCTCCACCACCCCTCCCCCCACCGCACGAGCAGCTATTCACACCGCTACCCCCCCTCTCGCCCTCTCCTCCTCTCCGCCCTTCCGCCCCCCTCCGCCCCACCGGCCCCGGCCCACCTGCGCCCACCCACGTGCCCCCCCGTAGCTCGCCTTTCCCTACACCTCACCCGCCCCACTCCCTCCTCATGTTCTCCATCGCCTTGACCCATCCCTCCACCATTCCGATCTCCTCCGCCCTGCTACTCATCAACCCGCGCGGCCCACCGCCACCCTTCCATCCGCCCCCTTGATCTCCCCCCTCCCCCGCCGCTCCGCCCTTCCCCCTCCCCCCAATCCCGCGCCAGCTCTTCACTCCCTCCGCGCTTTCTCTCCCGCCCCTGCGTCCCCCTCCACTCAACCTCCAAGCCAAGAAGACATCACGCACCTGTACCCCCATCAGGCGCCCCACAACTGCACCCCAAGCGAACCCTCACCCACCTCCAAGACACCTCTAACCCCCCACTCTCTACCCTCCCCTCCCCACGTGTCTCGGCGCATGTGCCTCCCATTTAGGTTATAACACCCACCGCACTACCACACCTTCAAACTTCACCTCCCTAAAACAAATTATGTATCCATACATTAGTACCTACATGTACATAATCAACACCACCACGAGTTTTAGTTTAGTTTAATATGTTTATCTGCCACCCATACCCATTCCTCGTGGGCGCTGGCGGTATTAGTCAAAAGATTACAGACGGTACATATATTATAATTGGGCTCCAGGGACGGACTCCAATAGTTTTGATAGCTGGAAGCAAGTTACAATGGTAATGATCTAGATCTGGTCATAATCATGACAAGTTACATAGTTAATGAGCTCCAGGTAGAGCTGTCACACTTCATTGAATAATTGCTAAGGTAATGAATTCATAAACACATTAATCATGGAATTTACAAAGGTAATGAGCTCCAGGTGAGCTGGTCAAAAATCATGACAAGTTTCAAGGTAATGAGTGATAAACACGTTATCACATGATTACAATCATAGATCAAATTACAGAGTAATGAGCATGTTAACAAACATAGTAGGGAATTCATCCAATTGCCCCAACAACAGATTTGCTAGGTGCCCTGTCTCTCCTTGGTAGACAGCCATTTCAAACAGCAGCAAGTTTGCCAGGGATTTGACTGCTTGCACGAGCACCATCGACCCTCCAAGGTCCTAGAAGCCAGTGAAGTGACTTCCGTTAGCCCAGGCCCGATGCAGAGCTCCCCTAGGGACATGTCAGCGTCCTGGTGGATCGCCAGTTGATTGAAGATCCAGGCCCTCATGTGCACGGATGTGAAGCTTGGGAACTGAGAGTACACATGCCTGTGGCACACCTGACCGCTGCCTCGCCGGGGCTTTCGAACTCACGATGCTGTTCCCTGTCAGTGGAAGATTCCTGTGAGCCGGCACTGGCACTCCCTGCAGTGCCATCGCTGACATGGGGGTTAGGGGAGAAGAGAAGAGGAGAAATAAGAGAAAGTACCCTCTACAGATGGGGTGGCGCTGGGAGTTGGGTGGGTGGGAGTGCTGAGCGGGGGAGAAGCGCAGGGTGAGGCGTTATGAGAGGGTCACTGGTTTACTACACACGCCCTCACCCCTACCCCCAGCGGAGAGAGGAGGGGGGGCGGGGGCAGATGGAGGCGCACGACTGGTCCTGACTCGACAACACCAAAATCCTCTGAAAACTGCACAATCTTAAACTATTTAAAGCTGACAACGATGCACTGGGATGTCGTTCGTGACTCGGTATCTTCTCAAAAAGAATTCACACTGAGTTCTGTTAGTAGGGACCCAGGTCAGCCTCTTTGACCAGGAAAGCTTCTTGAAAAATCCCGCTAGCTAGCCCGCACACACCTGCCGCCTGTAGGTTATCAGGACTGTCCAACCCACCAGAGTAACACAAAAATTATTCATACATAGTCAACATGTTACATTAACACCAGAGTAACACAAAAAAACTCAGTTGACTTAATTGTGCTCCTTGTAATATATTATCATTTAATCCTTAAAAACAATCTAACTCAACTATCTGAAAATCAGTTACAATTAAAGTAAGATATATTGGTAATAAGGGATACCCTGGCCTGGCAAGGGTTGGAAAACTTTAGGCTGTATACTTACACCAGTTGTCCCATTCATCTACAAAATAGGTACCTGGTTTATTGACTGGTGTGGGTGGGCATTTCCTGGGGAACAAGATTGATGACACAATGTGAGTATAGACTGACGTCATTGATGAGCACTGACTTTACTGGGTTTTCTTGGGTGGCTAACCCTCCGGATTAAAAAATCTGAACAAAATCTTACCCTTAGGTAAACCGAGTTATTTACATTAATTAATTTATTTATTTATTTATTTGAACATGATACATAGAAGTACAAGGAAATACAGTGGTTAAGTGCAGCATGCCAAAGCCCCTTGTATGCAGAGCATTATGGGCAGGCTCTTAAAAATTAATTATGATTAACTAAGCAATGATATATTCAGTGGTAAAACATTATTGCAAACAGATAACAATTAAACACAAATGTGTATTACGAAGACAGGTCATATGGTTGCATTACTGTAGTGTAATTAAAAATAATAAAGTTTGATTGGGTCTTAGGTTTAGCATTTATGTGATACAATTATGAGAAACATTTAAGATATACAATTTATAGGATACAATTATTCAGTATTTATTTGGTTGTGGGTGAGTAAGTGATCTTTGAGAAGAGACTTGAATTTATAAACAGATTGTGTTTCTTTTATATTTACAGGTAATGAATTCCAGATTTTAGGGGTCCTTTTTATGTGCATTGAGTTTTTGCATAGCGTGAGATGGACACGAGGAACATCAAAGACGCTCGCCTCCTCACTCCCCTCTGTGCCTTGTGTTATGGTCATCGTGTTCTGCTGAGGTTGGTTAAGGAGACATTTGAGGGGAGGGTTTATATCAGAGTTTAAAGTGGAGGATCAACTTCAGTAACAGGTACTTACTTATTTTATTGTAACTAATAATTTACCATAGTCAATAGATACATTTTTAATTATTTTATTCTATTATTATCACACTGGCGATTACCACAAGGCAGGGTGGCCCGAAAAAGAAAATCTTTCACCATCATTCACTCATCACTGTCTTGCCAGAATGGGTGCTTTTACACTTCAGTTTTAAACTGCACATTAACACCCCTCCTTCAGGTTGCAGGCACTGTTACTTCCCATCTCCAGGACTGAGTCCGGCCTGCCGGTTTCCTGAACCCCTTCATAATGTTCTTTGCTCACACTCCAACAGCACGTCCATGTATTTAAAATCCCATTTTGTCTCCATTCACTCCTTATCAAACCACGCTCACGCATGCCTGCTGGATGTCCATGCCCTTCGCTCATAAAACCTCCTTTACCCCCTCCCTCCAACCTTTCCAAGGGCCGACCCCTACCCCGCCTTCCTTCTCTACAGACTGATACACTCTTGAAGTTATTCTGCTTTCGCTCCATTCTTCCACATTGTCCGAACCACCTCAACAACCCTTCCTCAGCCCTATGGACAACAGTTTTGGTAATCCCGCACCTCCTCCTATCTTCCAAACTATTGAATTTCTCTGCATTATTCACACCACACATTGCTCTCAGACATGACATCCTCTACTGCCTCCAGCCTTCTCCTCGCTGGCACATTCAACACCCATGCTTCACACCCATATAAGTGCGTGGTAAAAACTATACTATCATTAATTCCCCTCTTTAGCCTCCAAGGACAAAGTTCTTTGTCTCCACAGACTCCTGAGTGCACCATCACCTTTTCACCTCAATCAATTCTATGATTCACCTCACTTTCAATAGACCCATCCGCTGAGACGTCCACACTCCAAATACCTGAATACATGCACTCCTCCATACCTCTCTCCCTCCAATCTGATATCCAATCTTTATCACCTAATCTTTTTTGTTATCCTCATAACCTTACTCTTTCCTGTATTCATTTAATTTTCTTCTTTTGCACTCCCTACCAATTCATCCACCAATCTCTGCAACTTCTCATTCAGAATGCTCCAAGAGCCCAGTTGTCATCAGCCAAAGAGCAACTGTGACAACTCCACTTTGGTTGATTCTTTATCTTTTAACTCACGCCCTCTTGCCAGACCCTCGCATTTACTTCTCTTACAAACCCAATCTATAACATATTAAACAACTCAGTGACATACACATCCTTGTCTAAGGCCTACTTTTACTGGGGAAATAATTTCCCTCTTCTAACTACATCTAAACTTGCAGCATCACTATACTCGTAAAAAAAACACCTTCACTCGTTTCGTAACCTACCCTCCTACACCATACACATGCAACATCTGACACATTGCCCCCCCTTATACACCTGTATACGCCTTTTCAAAATCCTTAAATGCCACAAAAGACCCTCTTTTAGGCCTTATCAAATA
>NW_026492809.1:0-21465 GCF_026875155.1 Cherax quadricarinatus
TGATAAGACTTTTATCATTGTTTAGGAAAAGGCTGGCTTGTGATGCTTTTTGGTAAAGGAGTTACTTTCCAAAGGTTTTGATTGTGTGTCAGATTATGTAGGTTTAGATCGGGGTCAACGTGATCAATCATCTTCTAGGTTTAAATTATGGTCATTTATATCCTGTTATTTATATCTTAGGTAGTGGGTTGGTAGACAGCAACCACTCAGGGAAACTACCGTCCTTGCCAATGACTGTGAAACAGAAACCTGTAACTGTTTTGCATGAGGGTAGGATTGCTGGTTTCTTTTTCTGTTTTCATAAACACGCTAGATAACAGGGATATCTTGCTACTCCTACTTACACTTTGGTCACACTTCACAGACACGCACTTTGCATAAAATATAAAACATACATCTAGGTTTTTCTCCTTTTTCTAAATAGCTCTTGCTCTTCTTTATTTCTTCTATTGACCATGGGGAAGTGGAAAAGAATCTTTCCTCCGTAAGCCATGCGTGTTGTATGAGGCGACAAAAATGCCGGGAGCAATGGGCTAGTAACCCCTTCTCCTGTAGACATTTACTAAAAAAGAGAAGAAGAAAAAATTTTATAAAACTGGGATGCTTAAATGTGCGTGGATTGTAGTGGGATGACAAGAAACGATGATTGCTGATGTTATGAATGAAAAGAAGTTGGATGTCCGGGCCCTAAGCAAAACAAAGCTGAAGGGGGTAGGGAGTTTCAGTGGGGGGGAAATAAATGGGATTAAATCTGGAGTATCTAAAGAGAGTTAGAGCAAAGGAAGGGGTAGCAGTAATGTTAAATGATCAGTTAGGGAAAGAGAAAAGAAAATATGAATGTGTAAATTCAAGAATTATGTGGATTAAAGTAAGGTTGGATGAGAAAAGTGGGTCATAATAAGCATGTATGCACCGGGAGAAGAGAGGAATGTAGAGGAGAGAAAAGATTTTGGGATATTTTTAAGTGAATGTATAGGAGCCTTTGAACCATTTTGAGAGAGTAATGTGGTAGGGGACCTGAATGCTAAAGTAGGAGAAACTTTTTGAGAGGGTGTGGTAGGGAAGTTTGGGGTCCAGGGGTAAATGATAATGGGAGCCCTTTGGGTTGAACTTTGTATAGAAAAGGTTTTTGTTATAGTAATACATATTTTAAAAAAGAGGATAAATAAGTATACAAGACATGATGTAGGGCGAATGACAGTAAATTTGTTGGATTATGTATTGTAGATAAAAGACTGTTGAGTAGACTTCAGGATGTACATGTTATAAGGGGCCACAGATATATCAGATCACTTTCTGTTGTAGCTACACTGAGAGTAAAAGGTAGATGGGATACAAGGAGAACAGAAGCATCAGGGAAGAGAGAGTTGAAGGTTTAAAAAACTAAAAGGAGGCAGTTAGGGTAAGATATAAACACTATTGGAGGAAGATGGGCTAATGAGAGCATAGGCAATGGGTCGAAGAGGTATGGGGTGGGTTTAAAAATTAGTGTTAGAGTGTTCAGCAGAAGTTTGTGGTTTACAGGAAAGTGGGTGCGGGGGGGGGAGGGAGCGATTGGTGGAAATGATGATTTAAAGTGGTAGTAAGGGAGAAAAAGTTAGCATATGAGAGTTTTTAAAAAGTATAGTGATGAAAGGAGGGAAGAGTATTGGAGAAAAGAGAGAGGTTAAGAGAGTTGTAGCAATGTAAAAATTGACAAATAGACAGGCGGAGATGTTATCACAATTTTTGTTGAAAATAAGAAAAGTTTGGAGTGAGGATTAAAAGTAAGAAAGCCTAGAGAACAAATGGATTTGTCAGTTAAAAAGTAGGAGAGGAGCGTTATTAAATGGGAGAGTTAGAGGTTTGGAAGATGGAGAGAATATTTTGAGGAATTTTAAATGTTGATGAAGAAAAGGGAAGCTGTGATTTTGTGTATAGGACAAGGAGGAATAACGTCTTGTAGGAGTGAGGAAGAGCCAGTTGTGAGTGTGGGGAAGTTCGTGAGGCAGTAGGTAAAATGAAAGGGGTAAGGCAGCCGGGATTGATGGGATAAAGATAAAAAAGTTAAAAGCAGGTGGGGATATAGTTTTGGAGTGGTTGGTGCAATTATTTAATAAATGTATGGAAGAGGGTAAGGTACCTAGGATTGGCAGAGAGCAATGCATAGTTCCTTTGTATAAAGGCAAGGGGATAAAAGAGAGTGCAAAAATTATAGGGGGGTAAGTCTGCTGAGTATACCTGGTAAAGTGTATGGTAGAGTTATTATTGAAAGAATTAAGAGTAAGACGGAGAATAGGATAGCAGATGAACAAGGAGGCTTTAGGGAAAAGGTAGGGGGTGTATGGACCAGGTGTTTACAGTGAAACATATAAGTGAACAGTATTTGATAAGGCTAAGGAGGTCTTTGTGGCATTTATGGGTTTGGAAAAGGCATATGACAGGGTGGATAGGGGGGCAATGTTGCAGATGTTGCAAGTGTATGGTGTAGGAGGGAGGTTACTGAAAGCAGTAAGAGTTTTTACGAGGATAGTGAGGGTCAAGTTAGAGATGAAGGAAAGAGGGAAATTTTTTTCCCAGTAAAAGTAGGCCTTAGACAAGGATGTGTGATGTCACCGTGGTTGTTTAATATATTTAAGATGGGGTTGTAAGAGAAGAAATGCGAGGGTCTTGGCAAGAGGCGTGGAGTTAAAAGACAAAGAATCACACACAAAGTGGGAGCTGTCACAGCTGCTCTTTTTTGATGACACTGTGCTTTTGGGGAGATTCTGAAGAGAAGTTGCAGAGTTTGGTGGATGAATTTGGTAGGGTGTGAAAAAGAAGAAAATTAAAGGTAAATACAGGAAAGAGTAAGGTTATGAGGATAACAAAAAGATTGGGTGATGAAAGATTGAATATCAGATTGGAGGAGAGAGTATGGAGGGGGGTGAATGTATTCAGATATTTGGGAAGTGGACGTGTCAGCGGATGGGTCTATGAAAGATGAAAAGAATCATAAAATTTGATAGGGGAAAAGAGTAAAGTGGTGCATTTAGGAGTCTGTGGAGACAAAGAACTTTGTCCTTGGAGGCAAAGAGGGGGAAAGTATGAGAGTATAGTTTTACCAACGCTCTTATATGGGTGTGAAGAATGGGTGATGAATGTTGCAGTGAGGAGAAGGCTGGAGGCAGTGGAGATGTCATGTCTGAGGCAATGTGTGGTGTGAATATAATGCAGAGAATTCGTATTTTGAAGTTAGGAGGAGGTGCGGGATTTTCCAAAACTTTGTCCAGAGGGCTGAGGAAGGGTTGTTGAGGTGGTTCGGACATGTAGAGAGAATGGAGCGAAACAGAATGACCTCAAGAGTGTATCAGTGTAGTGGAAGGAAGGCGGGGTAGGGGTCGGCGTAGGAAAGGTTGGACGAGGGGGTAAAGGAGGTTTTGTGTGCGAGGGGCTTGGACTTCCAGCAGGCATGCGTGAGCGTGTTTGATAGGAGTGAATGGAGACAAATGGTTTTTTAACCCTTTCAGGGTCCAAGGCCAAAATCTGAAGTCACACACCAGTGTCCAAGAAATTTTCAAAAAAAAAAAATTTTTATTTTTCTTATGAAATCGTAGAGAATCTTTTTGTGAAGGTAATAAACAAAAAATACAAGTTTGGTGGAAAATTGACGAAATTATGCTCTCGCGAATTTTGATGTGTCAGCGATATCTACGAATCGGCGATTTTGCCAAACTTTGACTCCCATTTTAGGCCCAATTACATTTTTCCCAATCAACCAAATTCTTAGCTATTTCACTAGTATTACTTCTATTCTATCAAATTGAGCACAAAAATCGCCAAGTCAACTGTTTCAACTACAAAATAAAGTGGATCGGAAATTGTTAATTTGGCCAATTTAACACAAAGTTCAAAATATTCCAATTTCAAAATGGGGTCCAGAATGAACAATGTAGGCATTCCTGGCACTAAACTAACATTTACTCTGTTCATTTAAGTTAGTTTTGAGCTTTACAAATAAATTCCATTTTGATTTTTATTCACATAATGAATTTTATTCACCCCAAAAAAAAATAAAAAGATTTACTGTTATGCAATACTGTAATAATTGGGATAAATATCATCACCATATTTGTGAATGTATATCAACCCACCACCTGGCGTGTATTAGACTGTGAGGTCGTTTGTTTACTCTTGAATATTCGGCAAAAATTTAACATTTCTGCTACATTGAGCTCAGTTTCAAGCCATTTTCAGTGCTTAAAACCAATCAAAATCATCTCTATTTCTTAATATGTCTTCCATTATATCAAATGAGACGAAGCACATATCGCAATACAACTAAAAAAACAACGAAAAAAACACGGCAAAGTTGCGTGTTTTAATCGAAAAATCATGATTTCATTTTTTTTCTCTCATTATACACAGTTGCTGTCAGAATCTTTTTATGTGGTGGCACACATACCACATAATGTATCTCTCATATCTAGAGGCCCAAATGTACCACTCACATTTATCAGAGTGAGCTGAGCTCATGCGTAGATCTAACGGTTTGGACCCTGAACGTAAAAGCCCATGATATACGGGAACGGACCCAGAAAGGGTTAATACTTGACGTGCCTGTTGAGTGTGAACAAAGTAACAATTATGAAGGGGTTCAGGGAAACCGGCAGGCCACTTGAGTCCTGAGATGAAGTACAGTGGCCTGCACTTCTGAAGGATGGGTGTAAATGTTGCAGTTTAAAAACTGTAGTGTAAGCACCTTCTGGCAAGGACGGGATGGAGTGAATGATTGTGAAAGTTTTCTTTTTCGGGCCACCCTGCCCTTGGTGGGAATCGCGGCAGTGTGATAATAAATAATAATTATATCCTGAAGTTGTGTGTTGAGTTTTAGTACTGATATCAGTAGTTGTGGGAATTTTGGACAAGTATATAGCAATACATTTTGGTCCATGTAGAGTATAAGTCACTAATTACACATAAATGAAGTTGGTGGTTGTCTATGTGTTGTGCCTGGAATGAGCTAAGTACACAGGTATAAACTAATAATAG
This sequence comes from Cherax quadricarinatus, assembly GCF_026875155.1. NCBI lineage: Eukaryota > Metazoa > Arthropoda > Malacostraca > Decapoda > Parastacidae > Cherax > Cherax quadricarinatus. The sequence continues at coordinate 5,011 of NW_026492809.1, forward strand.
AAAAATACAAATTAAAAAATAGCACAAGATTCTTACTTTTAATTGCACTAAGGTCTAATGTATTCCCACTTAGGTATACCTTGAGTTTACCTGGAGAGAGTTCCGGGGGTCACAAACAGCCCCCAGCGGCCCGGTCAGTGACCAGGCCTCTCTGTTGGATCAGAGCCGACAACCATGCTGTTGCTGCTGCTGCACGCAACCAACGTACGAGCCACAGCCCGGCTGGGTCAGGAACCGAATTAGAGTGCTGTCCGTGCCAAGCTTGAGACGCCAGGGGGTCTGTTGATAATCCCCCTTATGTATGCTGGAGGCAGTTGAAGCAGTCTTTGGCCCCTGACACATATTGTATGGTCTCATAACTGTAGTGACACCCATGCTTTTCATTGGGGGGATGGTGCATCGTCTGCCAAGTCTTTTGCTTTCGTATGGAGTGATTTTTTCGTGTGCAAGTTTCGGTACTATCCCTCAAGGATTTTCCAGTGTATAAATCCTGTATCTCTCCCTCCTGCATTCCAGGTAATACAGGTTTAGGGAACCTCAAGCGCTCCCAGTAATTGAGGTGTTTTATCTCCCGTTATTCGCGCCATGAAGGTTCTACTCTGTACATTTTCTAGGTCAGCAATTTCAGCGTGGCCTTGACAGGTACTGTTTAGTGTGCAGCAATATTCCAGCCTAATAGAACAAGAGACCGTGAAGAGGTCATCAGGCTTGGTGGCTTCCTAGTTTTTGAAGTTCTCATTATCCATCTGTCATTTTCTGCAGAAGCGATTGATACAATTGTTAGGTCCTTGAAGGGAGATCCTCCGACATGATCACTCCCAGGTCCTTTTTGACGTTGTGTTTCGCTCGTCTTTTGTGGCCAATTTGTTTTGTACTCTGATGAAGCTTTAATTTCCTTGTGTTTACCATATCTGAGTAATTGAATTTCATCATCGTTGAACTCATAATGATTTCCTGCAGCCCACTGAAAGATTTGTAATGACCGAGAGTGAGCAATAGTACAACTAGGTTTAATCTAATAATGTAGAAAATACAAATTACCATAGCACCAGGCTCTCACTAGTAATTACACTATGGTCTAATAAAATGACTTTTTGTACTGACTATGTATTGAGCTAGAATGAGCTATAGTACAACTGAGTTTAATCTAAATGATATAAAAAAGGCACAAGGCTCTCAGTTGTAAATTGCACTAAGGTGTATAGATTGATATACACTAATTAGAGTATAACTAGATTTAAATTACAAGATAAAATATACAATGTTAAGGTAGCAAAAGAATTAAAAAAAAAAAAAAAAATATTTTTTCTGATTGTTTTAGTCCCCCTAAATTTTTTTTTCAATCAGTACTTACCCAGATATAAGGCATGAAGTTTGCAAAAATGTCCGCGTATGGCAACAGAGGCGACTGCAACAGAGGGGCGGACTGCCGCTCACTGCCGGTAAACTTAGTTACTTGCATTTGAAGGTTTGTTTATTTTTTTTTCACTATTTTATTTTTTTTCACATAACTTAACGTGGCCTTTGAGACCAATGTAAGGTGGCGAATGTACAAATATACACCTCGTTGTAAACACCAACAATAAGCACACAAAGCATATTATCAATATACGTGGACCCCCGCTTAATGATCACCACCAATGCGACCAAATTATGTAAGTGTATTATGTAAGTGCGTTTGTACGTGAAGTTTGGGGGTCTGAAATGGACTAATCTACTTCACAATATTCCTTATGGGAAAAAATACGGTCAGTACTGGCCCTGAACATACTACTGGAATTGAAAAAAGTTCGTTAACCGTGGGTCCACTGTATTGTTTACAAAACTAGTTACAAAAACCAAACAATACAAAAAAATTGTTTATTACTATTGTTCTATAATATAAATACCATATACGAGTCACTGAACATATTTCCTAGAAGGTCTGCAGCTTGTGGAAACTCTTTGAACATTGTGTCATACACATTGGTGTTTTGACACTCCTCACACATAAAACATGTGTCATACACAGTGGTGTTTTACACTCTCACACATAAAACATGGTGTCATACACAGTGGTGGCTTTTTACACTCTCACACATAAAACATGTGGTCATACACAGTGGTGTTTTACACTCTCACACATGAAACATGGAGTCATACACATGGTGTTTTAAAACACACTCCACACATAAAACATGGTGTCATACAAATGGTGTTTTTACACTCTCACAGCACATAAAACATGGTTCAATACACAGTGGTGTTTTACACTCCTCACACATAAATCATGGTGTCATACTCATGGTGTTTTTACACTCTCACACATAAAACATGGCATCATACACAATGGTGTTTTTACACTCACACACATAAAACATGGTGTCATACACAGTGGAGTTTACACTCTCACACATAAAACATGGTGTCATACACAGTGGTGTATTTACACACTTCACACATAAAACATGGTGTCAAACACAATGGTGTTTACCACTCCTCACACATTAAATCAAAGAAGAGGAGGGGGGAAAGAGGGCAGGGGAAGGAGGAGAGGGCCAGTGTTGTGTGCATTTTTGTGAAGTTTTTTTGTATGTGCAAAGACAAAACACCTCTCCTGAGCAGTTTTCTCACAAGTATTGCAGCAGTTGTTCGTTATGTAGTTATCCTAGGTAAATGGTCCGTGCGTGTCATCATTCCTCCTTCCTAAATTCCTTCATCCCTTCCTACCTGGAGCTACCTGAGGGCATTCCACCACCTTTTCCCTACATTCCTTCAAGCACGTCCTTCCTTACTTTTTCCTTCTTTTTCATCTAGGTCCTTCCTTCATTCCAGCCTTCCCCTTCTTGCTTCCTGGTTTCTATAATATATATACACATATATAGTCACTAGATACTTTCATAAAACTGCTATTATCACCATTCAGCAAGCTTGTCTTGGGTGCGAGTGGTGGCTTATAATTGTTTTTGTGTCAGGGTCAGAGTTGTCAAAATGACATATTGTCTCATTACCACTCCCCCTCCCGCCTGTCCAAAACAATTGGGGGGGGGGGCAGATGCCCTTGTGCTTCACCCTCCATTCATCTAATTACTTTCTCCCTCATTCTATCGCTTTCATCCTGTCCTCTCTCTTTCTCCTCTGTCTGTCTATCTCTGCTTCCCAGGTACACATACATACAAGTATACATAAGTGTAAATTACCTAGATACCCAAAAAATCCAGACAAGTGCTAATACTCGCTTGAAGATGTGAGTAAACGTGAGGATGACACAGTGCTGTGGCTCTCTCTGAGACAGAGCTAGACGTATAGACAGGGAGCTTTGGCAGACAGACAAAAATAGACAGACAGACAAATGTTTGTTTCGTCGTCGTCTTCTTCCTCTTCCTCCTTCTTCTCCTTCTCCTCCTCCTTCTTCTCCTCTCCTCCGTCCTCCATCTCTCGCCTCCTTCTTCTCCTCTCATCTGCCTTCTTCTCCTTCTCCTCTCCTTCTCCTCCTGACCTTCTTCTCCTCCTCCTCCTCCTTCTCTCCTTCTCTCCTCTTTCCTCCTTGCTCCTCCTCCCTTCATCTTCTTCTCCTTCTCCTCCCCTTCTCTCCTCTCCTCCGCCTTCTTCTCCTTCTCCTCTTCCTTCTTCTCCTTCACCTCCTCCTTCTTCTCCTTCCCTTCTCCTCCTCCTCCTCCTCCTCTCCTCCTCCTGATTTCGTTAGACAGATAGACAGCTGCCCCCCCTCCTCCCACCCTCGTTTTATTGCTCATCAAAGGTCAGCCTTATCAGATGTTATCTCCCTTATCTTGTCACTCTGTCATGGGGTGAACTGTTTTCATGCCTCAAGGGAACATCTTATTACATATTATTATTAGGTAATTATTCTTATTATTATTAATCATTCCCTTCTTCCTATTCTCCTCCCCCTCATTCTTCTTCTTCTCTTCTTCTCTTCCTTTCTTTCTTCTTCTTCTTCTTCTTCTTTTCCTCCGCCTTCCTCCTTCCCTCCTCCTCCCGCCCTCCCTCCTCCTCCTCCTCCCTCCTTCCTCCACCTCCCTCCTTCCTCCCTCCTCCATCCTCCTCCCCCTCCTTCCTCTCTCCCTCGTCCTCCTCCTCCTCCTTCCTCCTCCTCCCTCTTACCTCCGCTTCCTCTTCCTCTGTCGCTTCCTCTTCCTCCTTCCTTCCTTCCTTACCTCCTCCTCTTCTTCCTCCTCACTCTTCTTCCTCCTCCTCCTCTTCTTTTCCTCCTCCACCTCTTTCCCCCTTTTTCCCCTCCTCCTCCTCCTTCCCTCCATTGCTATTGTCTCAAACTAACTCCTCGAAATCATGAAACTGATCTTTCAATACACTTCCATCTAGGTTAGAGCATACACTTGGGAAGAGAAGATCCCCAGATTTGCTGGGGAATCAACATATTCTTACCGATAGACATGCTGAAAAAGGAAGACTGAAATGGTATCCCCACAATGCACCACTGTCTCCCCTGATTTTTTTTATATGGTGCCACACTGGACCATGGAGACCCCATTCCTCACAGTGGGCCTACCAGCTTTCTTCTGCTTGATTTGAAGCCGCTAGAATTTATGCTATAGATACATCAACACGGTACTCCTATGACGTACATAGACGACCGCAACAGTCAAAGGTTAAGCAACCCAAGAGCGATAAAATGCATATACAGTTCACTCATTACTTACCTAAAATATATGTGTCTTAATGAGGGTCCAGGAGTGAGTACACGAGATAAACGAATAAATGAGAGAGAGAGAGAATGAGTCCATGAGAGAGGACTGGCGCCGAGTTATGTAAACAATCAAGGCGAAACGAAAGTTTTGCGTAAACAAACAAAGTGTACATGTCTGGTTTTGTGTACAAGTTACATTGTGTACACGTTGTCTCTAGCATGATACGGTAGAATATATAAAGATAAGAACACGCCCATTACATGTAATCCACCATTTTTTAGAAGAAAGATTCTTTGAGTGAAGGCAAAGGAAATAAGTCCTCTCTGTCTGACTTTTTTGGGGTTATCCTAGGTTCTCAACACATATTCAGTTATGTATGATAATCTATGTAACTGTATTTGTGTATACCTGAATAAAACTCTACATAGAAACGAAAGGAATAATTTTCTAACCGTTAACCCTCAGTAACACATTTTCTCTTGATGTAGACCTGAGAAAATGTTTATTATTTGCCATCACTATGTACAAGAAGTTTTACAGGCTACAACATCTCATATTTATGTTTATTAATCTATTGTAGGTGTATTTATCATCTTTTTATGTTATGTATCATTTCATTATATAATTTTTGAAAAAAATATCATAGATGGATTAATGAAATGTGTATATTAACATAATATATGAATTTAAATGAGACTCCGTGATTATTATTATCATTAAGAATATGACGTCTCGAGACATAAGACACTCTTACTGATATTAATTGTACCTGCATGCCAGTGCAGAATATAAGTTTATTTAGTACAGGTATACATAAGTATCATTATCAGAGTACAGTGGACCCCTGGTACGATATATTTTCCATTCCAGAAGTGTGTTTCAGGTGCCAGTACTGAACGAATTGTGTTCCCAGAACGAAGAATTGTGAATAGATTAGTCCATTTTCAGACCCCCAAACCATACACGTACAAACGCACTTACATAAATACCACTTACATAACTGGTGGCATTGGGAGGTGATCGTAAGCGGGGGTCCACTGATAATATAAAATGATAATAACTTTTAAAAGCACATGAAATTTGGAGATTCCAGACATAATGGAGAGAGTGCTGACGGAATCTACTCAGAGAATGTAAACAAACTGGGTGGGCCGCGGTGACCATAATAGAAAGGTCGGGGGGGAGCCTTATACCAGTCTTGGTCAAAATTTGAAATGACCATATTAGCGGAAGGCGTAAAGTGAAACGCCCGGTAAAGCGGGCCTACTGATAGAAAAATAGCAAATAAACACCATTTTTTATTGATAGTTTTGTTGACAGCAAAGTTTTGTCTGTTATTGTGTAGTATATAATGATGAAATAGTAATATACCAGTCTTTATATTGTCTCAGAGGCCATAAAAGTTACTGAAAAAATAAAATACAGGTCCGCCATCACAAATCCAGCAATCAGTTTGTTCGGTTCCTTCAGTTATTCGGCACTAATTTTGCTAGCATATTTTCTAATTTTCCAGGTCGCCATCAGCCAACCTGCTGGTACTGGTTTGGTGGCCGCTACTTGCTGCATAAGTCATTCCAATTTCTTTTTCTCCATTATTGAACATAAGAACATAAGAAAGAAGGAACACTGCCACAGGCTTACTGACCCATGCGGAGCAGTCCAAAGTTCCCCCGGATTAGACCAATGACCCACCCCAGGATAAGCCCTTGAACCCACCCATTCCTGATCATCCCCACTCAAGAGGATGGAGGCACTGTAACCAGACCCAGAGCAGCACAAGCAAGTCAAGGTCCAACTCACAATACCCACCCACGACCCACTCAGTATTTATCTAACCTAATTTTTAAAACTGTACTCAACGTTTTAAAAGCCGTCAAAACTGTAGCTCGGGGACTTGTTCCAATCATCCACAACTCATTACCAAACCAGTGCTTTTTCCTATATCCTTCCTGAATCTGAATTTTTCCAACTTGAAACCACTGCTGCGCCCTGTCCTTGGCTGAAATTTTCAGCACACTAATTTAACATCCCCTTCATTTATTCCTGTTTTCCATTATTACACCTTGATCATATCCCCCCTATTTCGTAACGCCTTTCGAGAGAGTGCAGAGTGCAATGATATATTCATTGGTAAACATATTGTAAATGTATACCAATTTAGCACAAATGAGTATTTCAAAGACAGGTCATATGGTCATTTACTTGAGTTGCTGTGCCGAATGGGAGTATTCTGTTAGGTAATGTAATTAAAAATACTAAGTTTAATGGGTCACAGGGTTAAACATTTATGAGATACATATTCAGTATTTATTTAGTTGTGGGTGAGATTTTTAAGTAGAGACTGAAATATATACAGACAGTGTTTCTTTTATATTCCCAGGTAATAATTCCAGATTTTTGGGCCTTTAGTGTGCATTGAGTGTTTTGCATAGTGGTGAGATGGACACGAGAACATCAAAGATTGATCTGTGTCACCGTGATTAATTATAATCATGGAAAAGGAGCTAAACTTAAGGAGTATTCAGTATCAGCACACAAACATATGGCGGTGTCAGCGTGTCTCATTGATGCTTGCACCGGGTTTTCTGTGTTTTCAACGGTCAGCTCTCCGTGCTAGAAAACTTTAATTTTGACTCAATCCCTATACGATACAATCCCAATAGTGCCTGGAACCAATCTTGGGCGGAAAACTTATATACTGAGTCAAAAAAAGGAGAATTAGTGTCACTACCTAGCAGAGTTTTAACTGCCAGAGGGAATCATAGGCCTGTGTCCCGTGTGGAAAAAATAATAATAATTTGAACTTTTCATTACAGAGGAAAGAAAGTCTCCCTGATAACATTGAGTATACATAGTGTATAGTGTATACTACAGTGGCACCTAGTAATTGGATGATAAGGCTAAAGAGTCATTTGAAAACAGGTGAAATTGTAAAATGAAGTGATAAGCCTAAAGAGGCAGGTGCCAGAAGTCGCCAGAAACTTACCACAGTTCCGCTGTTTTTTCTAATAATCTTCCTGGCCTGCTAGTGTACTCGCATATATCTAGTGATACCAGTGAATAGCAAATACAGTTGTTGTAGTAGCAACTAACCAGTATTATAATGGTACTTAGTGGAGTGAGTGACTTTCATTAGTTTTCTTTTTTCTTGAAATACCAGCCGTATACTGTGGAATTTCATATAACTTGGTAGTTACCAGTGGTCGCAAATACACACAACGATAAGCAATTAATAATAACAAAAAAGCGTCCCTTCCCTCTCCAAAAATTCCACCAGTCACTATATGATAATATAGCATTTATTGGTTCGAGAGACGGAAAAAAAAATAGAAAAGTTAGATACAGCTATTGATAAACAAGGGTGGAGGTCGACCGTTTCGTCACTGTAGGAGCGGCCAGCAGTCACCGATTTCTTCAACACGCAAGTTATAATTTTGTATCAGTCAAATCACATATTACTCGGTAGAATAATTTCCAGTAGATTCCATCATGTGTTAGCTCAAATCACTACGCAGTAAGTTTTAATCAGTGACCCACTGATCAGATCAGATGGAGGGGGGGCACTACTGGTCCGAACCTGACTGGTCCGAAACCCTTGACAGTCCGAACCCTTATGTCCGAACCCTTTGACTGGTTTCAAACAAGGGCGGTTCCGTTGGACACTAAAGCAGACTGTAAACGGATGGGGTTGTAGGGCCCGTTTATATACACAGACAATAAAAATCCGGAATGTGACTGTAAGCTGTCCCCCCACCGCCCCCCAATATACAAAAACAGTTTTAGAAACAGAAATACAAATAGCTAAGCTTCAATTAAGGTATTAATAGAATAATCAAGAGTTTGCTATAGAATATGCAGTAAATCAACCATTTCAAAATCATTATGAAGCTGTGTGTAGTCTGTGGGTAAAGTCCAAACCAAACGGGCTCCCATGGATAAAGTGTCATTTTTGGGGAAATTGGGTGTCACGCCCCTTGTGCAGATAACCAAGAGCTAGCTACACGCAGTATAAAAACAGAGATTTTTTTTTGGGTATGCCCAAATGAGGAAAATCTGTGACTAAAATCACAAGGGTAATAAAAGAGGACATCAAAGCAGCTTTCTTCGAAAACTGGAACTTTCTACAACAGATGTGAGACATAAAAAGTCTGGCTGAAGTGGTACTGCCCTTGATACTGCATGTAGTCACAAACTGTAAGGCTGGAGGTGATGTCCTGGTAGTCAGTAAATGTGGGGCTGAAGTGCTGTCCTGGGAGACAGTAATTGGTGAAGCTGGAGGTGCTGTCCTGGGAGAACAGTAATGGGTGAAGCTGGAGGTGCTGGACCTGGGAGACAGAAAGGGGAATCTGGAGATGCTGTCCTGGGAGACATAATGGTGAAGCAGGAATTTTGTCCAGGTAGTCGGGAATTATACGCAGGAAGGAACACATATATAATGACCGCAGTATAGGGGAACAGAGCCATAGTAGGAAACAAGTGTAGGTCAAAGATAACAAAAACCAATATTGCAAACTAAAATACCGCAGGAAATAGCAAAACAAGAGGACTCCAATAGCAATAGTGAGGATAAATTACCATAAAAACAACTGGTGTGAGCTCCAGTGTTGTGCTAGTGAGGATAGAATTAAGACAGAAACATCACCAAACAGGGAATACAGTCACAGAAACCCAAGGCAAGATGAAACCAAGCTGAGCACATACTATGCACTTGGTATCTGCTGGCATGGGAAAATCTGGAAAAACAGATGGGGACGTGCACTATGACCACCCTAGAAAATGCCTACGCACATTACAACAGGAAAATGCAAACTCCCTTCCTGAAAGCATTTTCACCCTGAAGCTGTGTAACCTCTTCAGTACAAGGAAAGACTGGTGGCAATAACTTAAATTGCCCAGGCCTACGCATCTAAAGGGGACGAAAATATACAAAACATCCAGGCCATGGAAAAACCTGGTAGCCACAGCCACTCAAGAGGGCGAGGTTTTTTAGTGCCAGGAGGAAAAAAAACTGGCAGAAATGGCAGAAATCGTAAACCAAATCCAGACATTCCTGAGTGGAACCAACAGTCATGGCCTCCACTCCAAACCAACAGATACAGATACTAATGCGGAAAAAAAATCCCCCCCTCAGTACCAAAATACCAACCAGTCCGATAACATTCTTCTTTGCAAAATATTACAGGGTCCTAAAGCCAGCACCCAGCAACAAAATACCTTTCATCCGTGACTGCCTTGCAAGAGGCAAAGCAATGTTTGGGCTTTCACTGAGACCCACATAAAGGATCACTTGACACGAAATATGGAGTCCCAGGTTACAACCAAACAGATGTGACAGAGTGAACAGGGCAAAAGTGGGGGGGGGGATTGCCTTGTACATTGCAGAGATCACTTGATTGCACAGACTGCTTAATGCCTCAAATGATGTAGTGGAAGTTTTAGTGCAGTAAAGTCAGAACCAAAACCTATCCATTGTGGGTAGTCTACAAGCTCTGGATGCAACATCCAGCAATTCCAGGACAGCTGTAAAAATTGACCACTGTCTGGAAAATCTTCCAGCTTAACCCTCACCCAACATCTTGCTCCTGGGGAATTTCAACTTCAAGCAACCTAAAATTGAGGAATATAGCAAATAATATTTGTTGCAGAGTAATAACAACCAGGAGGCCGCTTCTGATGAAAACTCGGACACTCCACGAGCTTTAAAATCTCTGCACAAAATATCAATTTAAACCAGCAAATAATTTTATTTATTTATTATTTTACATTATTTAAAAAATTTGAGCACACATACAGAGGTACAACAAATACTGGTAAAGCAGTATGCCAAAGCCACTTAACGATGCATAGCAGTACGGGCTGGCTTAAAATTAACTTAAGATTAACTAAGCAATGATGAAATCAGTGATAAAACATTAATGTAAACAGGTTACTATAAAGCACAAGTGAGTATTACAAAGACAGGTCATATGGTTGTATGCATTGTTGTACATTCAGTAGAATGGAGTATTCTGTTAGGTAGTGTATTTAAAAAATAATAAAGTTAGATTGGGTTTTAGGTTTAACATTTATGTGATATAATTGTGAGAAACAATTTAAGATATACAATTTATAAGGTTCAGTTATTCAGTATTTATTTGGTTTTGGGTGAGTAAGTGATCTTTGAGAAGAGACTTGAATTTATAAACAGGTAGTGTTTCTTTTATATTTACAGGTAATGAATTCCAGATTTTAAGAACATAAGAACATAAGAATGTAGGAACACTGCAGAAGGCCTACTGGCCCATACGAGGCAGGTCCTTATCAAAACGACATCTACCTAAAGCTACTCAAGAAACAACTCCATAAGAACATAAGAAACAACTCCATAAGAACATAAGGGCCTTTTATGTGCATTGAGTTTTTACATAGTGTGAGATGGACACGAGGAACATCAAAGAGTGATCTGTGCCTTGTGTTATGGTCATGTGTTCTGTTGAGGTTGGCAAGGAGATGTTTGAGGGGAGGGTTAATATCAGAGTTAAGTGTTCTATGTATGTAATAGGTGCAGTAGTAATGTATGGATGTTTTGTATGGTGAGGAGGTTTAGTGTATTGAATATTGGTGGAGTGTGCTGCCTATAGTGAGAATTTGTTATCATTCTAACTGCAGCCTTTTGTTGGGTAATTAGTGGTCTGAGATGGTTACTTGTTGTTGAGCCCCATGCACAAATTCCATAGGTGAGATAGGGGTAAATAAGAGAGTGATATAGGCCAGGAGGGCTGACTGTGGAGCATAGTACCGTATCTTCGATAGTATGCCTACAGTCTTGGAAATTTTCTTAGAAATTTGTTGTATATGTGTATGAAATTTGAGTCTATTATCAAGGTGGATTCCTAAGAATTTTCCCTCTGTTAGCTTTGTGATAGGTGATCTCGTTTATCATTATGTTAAGAGGGACATCTGTAGCTCTGTTACCAAACTGAATGAAGTAGGTTTTGTCAATGTTTAGTGTAAGTTTGTTAGTTCTCATCCAGGTAGATATTTTCTGTAATTCGGTATTTACAGTATTGGCTAGCGTGACTGGGCTCGGGTGGGAGAAGACGTATGTAGTGTCATCTGCAAATAGTGTGGGTTGAGTAATTGCGAAGCATTTGGTAGGTCATTTATGTATAGGAGAAAGAGAAGAGGGCCAAGGACACTTCCCTGTGGGGACACCAACTGTAATTGGTTGTGCAGAGGAGTTTTGCCCCATTTGATACACATATTGGCTTCTGTTGCTGAGGTATGACTTGAGGTAGTTGAGGGAGTGCCCTCTTATACCATAGTGTGACAATTTTACGTGGAGCAAGTCATGGTCAACTGTATCAAAAGCTTTACGTAAGTCAATGAAGATCCCCAGTGGGACTTCTTTTTTCTCTATTGCAGTGTATATATGTTCTAGAGCCTACTAGACTGGAGAATACACTAGACCTCATCTTCACTAACAATGATGATCTGATAAGAAATGTCACCATATCAAAAACAATATACATGTACTCAGATCACAACATAATTGAGGTTCAGACATGTATGTGTGGAGCCCCAGACCGACAAAATGAGACTAGTCACGAGGGAGCATTCACCAAATTCAACTTCAATAACAAAAACATAAAGTGGGACCAAGTAAACCAAGTCCTAACCGTATAAGGGGAAGATTATAACAACACGCCCCCAAAAGATGCCTAGAACGTTTAAACTCGGGGGCACTCATGTATGCACGGGGGCTTTTTCCCTCAAGAAAAAGGGGGAGAAATGAAAAAATAAAAAGGACGGGGCACTCCCTTTACAGGCATGGAAAAAATAACAGAGCGGCTAAAAGGTAAATTATCGAAATGCGTGGGGAGACATGGTCAGAGAAATAGCAAATCGAACTTAAGCTAAAAGAACCTTTTAGGAGTCTGGAATCGCGAAAGAACTAAAAGCCAAAAAAGAAATCGAAAAAAAACCCAAAGTATTTTTTCTCCTATCCCAAAAATAAAAATCGAGAACAACGTCCAGTATTTGGGTCCCTACTTAAAAAAGGGGGTCCTACACAAGATGACAGCAAGGAAATGAGGGGGCTACTCAAGTCCCAATATGACTCAGTTTTTTTAGGAAGCCGCAACCAGAGAGTCGAAGATAAAAATTGAATTTTTTTTATGAGAGAGACAAAATTTGTTTAAACACAAGCCAAACCATGTTATCCTGCCCCAAATGACTTCAAACGGCGTAAAGACATGCCCATCCTCTCCCCCCGGGGCCCAGACTCAGGAACCTGTTTTCATCAAGAACTGCAAGAACCCCCTATCACACCCTTTTCCATCCCATGGAGAGGGAGCATGGACACGGGGGTCGTCCCCCAGTTACTAAAAAAACAACAAGCCCCCCTTCACAAAGGGGGGATAAAGCAACATCAAAGAACACAGACCATAGCATAACACCCATATAAAAAATCTTTGAAAGGTCCTAAGAAGCAAGATCACCACCCCTCTAGAAACCCATCAGTTACACAAACCCAAGGGGAAAATGGGTTTAGAAAAAGTCGCTCCTGTCTGTCTCAACTTTTTGGGTCACTACGAAAGGCCTAATGCACAGAAGACAAAAAAATGCAGATTAAATTTTTTAAAAGACTTTGCAAAAGCCTTCGAAAGTGTGACCTGGCGTAATAGCGCACAAAAACTGTAAAGGAATAAAGGAAAAACGGTTTGATGGATCATAATTTTCCCACTAACAGAACCAGAGAGTAGTCGTCAACGGTAAAGTCCCCAGGCAGCTACGGGGAAAAGCTTGTTCCCCAAGGCACGTACCGCTCCCATCTTTTTCCTCATCCTCAATCCGACATAGACAAAGGGTGTCAGCCCAGCCTGTGTCTTCCTTTGCAGATGACACCCGAATTGCATGACAGTGTCTTCCCTTTCAGACACTGCAAGGGGTCCAGGCGGACATCAACCAAACTTTCAGTGGGGGGCAGAAAACAAATGAAATTCAACGAAGAAATTTCAATACTCAGATATGGTAAACAGAGGAAATTAAATCTTCATCAGGACAAAACAAATTTGGCCACAAAATGACGAAACACCAACGTCAAAGACCTGGGAGTGATTATGCGGAGGACTCACCTAAGGACCTAAATTGTACAACGCATCTGCAAAAAATGCAGGATGGATAATAAACCTTTAAAAACAGGGGGGGGCCCAACCCCCATGATGACACTCTTCAGGTCCTTGTTCAAATCAGGCGGGATTTTGCTGCACTAACAGCCCTTTAAAGGGCGGGTAAAATTGCCGCCCCTAAAATGAAACAAGAACTTTCGGGGGCGAGCAAAACGGAGAAAAACCCTCAATACGGGAGGCTTGGGGTTCCTAACCTGTATTCCCGGAATGCAGGAGGGGAATCTGATTATACACCGGAAAACCTAGAGGACATACCGAACTTGCACACAAAATCGCTCCTACAAAGCAAAAGTTTGGCAATGGACCACCCCAATAAAAAGCAGGGGTGTCACTAGCACGTTAAGAGACCATACAAAAGTGCAGGGGGCCCGAGACTTTCAACGGGCTCCCACACACAAAAGGGGGGTTTACCAACAGACCCCTGGCAGTCTTAAACGGCACTGGAAAAGCCCAAAAGCATTTTCCTGATCACCGGGTGTGGCTGTACGTTGGCTTGCGTCAGCCACAGCAACAGCCGGGGTTTTTTAAAGGGGCACTGACCACAGGAGGCCGGTCACAGCCCGGGCCAGGGGGCGTTGACCCCCAAACTCTCTCCGGGGAAAACTCCAGGTCCGGGTAAAACTCAGGCTAAAAAGGGGTAATAAGACTTACAAGTAAAAAAAATTTCCCCTTGGGGTTTTTCCCTACTAAGAAAGGAAAACTTCTGTAAGAATGATAACATGGTAATCATGTCTGAATGAGGGTGATGAGGACGGGGCAGGCGGGGAAACAGGACCCCCACGAAAACATGGATAAACTCCCCAAGGAATACATGGCAGCCGGGAAAGATCTCTGAAGTTTAGTTTGGGAAAATCCTGTGAGAGATAATAAAAAGAAAATTTTCAAATTACAAAAAACCCCCCTAAATTTTATTATAAAAAATCAGTAACAATGTTTTCGGGAAAAACAGCTATTGAATAAAGATGTGAATGGTTTTTTTTATAGAAACACCCTACCTAGAAAGTAAACACTTTTAGCAAGATGGCCACGAATTAATAAAAGTGATGTCTTTAATTTTTTGGGGCACTTTCACTGGAAGAAGAGACCTGATGTAATAAAAAACTATATGAAAACACATACAGGGAAAAATCAAAAAAACTGATCCTCTAACACAGTTTTTTTTTTAATAGGGGAAATTGTGGGATATTTTCGAGAGCATTCATGAATTTGTTAGCAGGGTTTGTAACTTATGGGAAAAAATTTGGAGCATCAAGACTGGCTGTGGGGGTTTTTTCCCCCCTTTTCTAGTGGGGCCCCCAGAGCCCACCGTGGATCAGGCCTTGTCTTTGGGGGGAGGCCTGCTTCCTCCCTGCCCCCCCACATCCCCGAGTTGCAGCAAACAGGACAAATCCGGGACTGCATTCTGTCTCAAGAACCGCTCCCCCAAGATTCCACCCCGGGCCCAAGTGTGCCAACTGTGGGAAGAGGCACCTGCCTGGAAAACCCGAGTGTCCCCTGATAGTGCAGCACTGGCAAAAGGTGGACAACGGAATGCTCCCGCTGCAACCCCATCGCAGCCCAAACCCCAGTGCCCCCAGCAGCGGCTGGGATGGACCTACCCCCCTGCTCCACAGAGCGAGGCACCGCCAATAGCAAAGAGTTCCCTGCATTGGGTACACAACAAAAAAACAGGGGGCATCAACTGGGTCAAAACGGCGGTAAAAGTGAGGGCCCAAGAACAAGGGGGCCGGAAGATTGAACCCCAGGATCCACAGGCCCCCGGGCAGGGAGCCACCAGGGGGCCGTGGCCCCCCAACGGCGAAACGCCCCACCGCGAGTGCCTCCCCCCAAAACCAAACCCTTCCGGGGAATGGGAGGAACCAAGTCCGTCACCCCCCCAGGTGGGCCCCGAGAACTGTGCGGTTTGCACAGCAGCAGACTGATTTCCATGGAAAAAGAGACAGCAACCCCGGCACCAAACGAGGTGGCAGCAGCTCTGGTCCCCCGGGGGGGGGTGGCCCCATCTCCAGTGCCCAAATAACCAAAATAGTATGGCCTCCGGGTTGCATTTCCGCCTTGCTCCTGTTTATGAGGACAGGGGTGTCTGCAAAAAGTCCCGGGCACACTGCTCGCTTGGCTGGCGAACAAGGAGAATGTGGTAAGCGCAGATGCCTTTTTTCAAGACCCCGCCCCCCAAAAGGAGACTCGTGGGTTGCGGCATCGACATGAGAACAAGACCACAGGAAGAGATGGAGAGATTTTCCTGCCCTCCGCCCCCAAAAAATTCCCGTGAAACATTGTGGACTGCGCGTTGGGGGAAAAATTTAAGCTTCCTGCTACAGGAGATCCCGCCCAAACCCCCACCCAACCAAAGCCACACATCCTGAGATTCTCCCCTATTTCAGTGAACTGGGGAAAATCCCCAGGGCCACAATATATATGAGGAATGCATCCCCAAACCCATCATTGCTGACCCGTCGTGTGGCAAGGGGGGGAGGGAAGGCGTCTCCCTGAACCTGCCAGATGGTTTTCAAAGATTAAAAATGTGTACCAAGTCCCGGGGGCACCTTGGATCTCTCTGAGGGGGGCAGCCCTCTCCCTATCCCCCTGGGGGGGTTTGGTGGCGGGGGGTATCAATGCCCCAAAAGCATCCCCAT
>NW_026492820.1:0-10000 GCF_026875155.1 Cherax quadricarinatus
CTAGCCGACCATGACAACCCGGCAATCTCCTAGCCGACCATGACAACACGTTGACGTCACTACCTCTACTTCCTCTGAATTTGACTACTGTGTAGGTGAAACATTACACCAATACAGACACCCAACTTTTTGCACGTCTTAAATTTTCAACATAGAAGTTGTGTCAAAAGGGATCTCACATTCATGGTTCAAAACAGCGTCATTATCTTAGTTACTATGAAAATGAGATTCTAGACAAAAAGAACCTTCAAAACAAGAGATGTTAAGGTATGTGACGTCTTCCAATTATGTCCTAGGATTTGTATTGGTAAAGTCACTGGATGGCGAAAGCTCTACAATGAAGATACCAAGACGTTGCACACTGTTACGATTTTTGATGTCGTAACTTAAATAAAATGTTCCTGACTTCTAAAGGTTGTTGCTCACACTGCTGTCTAGGGATTGTAAAATTACTCTGATAAACACAGCAAACCTTGGGCCAGCATGTCCTCATAAAATAAACAATTTTAAAATTATTGGATAGTAAAAGGACACAAGTGCAACTAATGTGACATTGTGGCAACGTTTCGCCGTAACGGCTTGATAAAGCTCCTGGAGAGCGAAACGTTGCCACAATAAAATGTCACAGTTGCAATTGTGTCCTTTTAATTTACATATTGTTGGTAATTATACCAACATTATTACAATATTAATCTATTATTAAGAAAAAAAGGGCAAAAACTCATCTAATACAAAAAATTTTACATAACTTCCAACTGTGACCCCTCGTTGTTGTGTCCCATCTCTGCAACATCCTGTCACTGTCCACCTTGTCTATACCTCTCAGTACTTTATATGTCGTTATCATATAAACTCTCCTGTCTTCCAGTGTCGCAGGTCGATTTCGTGTGTGTGTGTGTGTGTGTGTGTGTGTGTGTGTGTGTGTGTGTGTGTGTGTGTGTGTGTGTGTGTGTGTGTGTGTGTGTGTGTGTGTGTGCGTGAGTGTGTGCATGTACTCACCTATTTGTACTCACATATTTTTGGTTGCAGGGGTCGATTCACAGCTCCTGGCCCCGCCTCTTCGCTGATTGCTACTAGGTCCTCTCTCTCCCTGCCCCATGAGCTTTATCATACCTCGCTTAAAACTATGTATGGTTCCCGCCTCCACTACGTCACTTTCTAGGCTATTCACGGCCTGACTACTCAATGACTGAAGAAATACTTCCTAACATCCCTTTGATTCGTCTGAGTCTTCAGCTTCCAATTGTGACCTCTTGTGTCTGTGTCCCTTCTCTGGAACATCCCGTCTTTGTCCACCTTGTCTATTCCGCGCAGTATTTTATATGTCGTTATCATGTCTCCCCTGACCCTCCTGTCCTCCAGTGTCGTCAGGCCTATTTCCCTCAACCTTTTTCGTAGGACAATCCCCGTAGCTCTGGGACTAGTCTTGTTGCAAACCTTTGCACCTTCTCTAATTCTTGACGTGCTTGACTAGGTGTGGATTCCAAACTGGTGCTGCATACTCCAGTATGGGCCTGACGTAAATGGTATTCAGAGTCTTGAAGGAATCCTTACTGAGGTATCGGAACGCTATCCGTAGGTTTGCCAGGCGCCCGTATGCTGCAGCAGTTATCTGATTGATGTGCGCCTCAGGAGATATGCTCGGTGTTATACTCACCCCCAGATCTTTTTCCTTGAGTGAGGTTTGCAGTCTTTGGCCATCTAAACTATATTGTGTCTGCGGTCTTCTTTGCCCTTCCCCAATCTCCATGACTTTGCACTTGGCAGGGTTAAACTCAAGGAGCCAGTTGCTGGACCAGGCTTGTAGCCTGTCCAGGTCACTTTGTAATCCTGCCTGATCCTCATCCGATTTGATTTTTCTCATTAACTTCACATCATCTGCAAACAAGGACACTTCTGAGTCTATCCATTCTGTTATGTCGTTCACATATACCATGAACAGCACAGGTCCTAGGACTGACCCCTGTGGAACCCTGCTTGTCACAGGCGCCCACTCAGACACCTCGTCACGTACCATGACTCGTTGTTGCCTCCCTGTCAGGTATTCTCTGATCCATTGCAGTGCCTTTCCTGTTATGTGTGCCTGATCCTCTAGCTTTTGCAATAACCTCTTGTGAGGAACTGTGTCGAACGCCTTCTTGCAGTCCAAAAAAATGCAGTCGATCCACCCCTCTCTCTCTTGTCTTACTTCTGTCACCTTGTCATAAAACTCTAGTAGGTTTATGACACAGGATTTTCCTTCCCTGAAACCGTGCTGGTTGTCAATTATACACTTGTTTCTTTCCAGGTGCTCCACCACTCTCCTCCTGATGATCTTCTCCATGACCTTGCATACTATACACGTTAGTGATACAGGTCTGTAGTTTAGTGCCTCATGTCTGTCTCCCTTTTTAAAAATTGGGACTACATTTACCATCTTCCATACCTCAGGGAGTTGCCCAGTTTCAAATGATGTGTTGAAGATCTTTATTAATGGCACACACAATATCTCTTTCTCCCTCTTTAAGGACCCACGGAGAGATGTTGTCTGGTCCCACCGCCTTTGAGGTGTCAAGTTCGCATAGCAGCTTCTTCACCTCCTCCTTGGTTATATGTACCTCATCCAGCACTAGCTGGTGTACCCCCTGTTCTGATTTCCTGGAGTCCTACTGGTTTCCACTGTAAATACTTCTTTAAATCTCGTGTTGAGCTCCTGACATACCTCTAGGTCATTTCTTGTGAATTCCCCATCACCCTTCCTCAGTCTGATTACCTGGTCCTTGGCTGTTGTTTTCCTCCTGATGTGGCTGTACAACAGCTTCGGGTCAGTCTTGACTTTCGATGCTATGTCATTTTCATATTGTCGCTGAGCCTCCCTTCTTATCTGTGCATATTCGTTTCTGGCTCTTCGGCTATCTCTTTATTTTCCTGAGTTCTCTGTCTTCTGTACCTTTTCCATTTTCTAGTACACCTAGTTTTTGCCTCCCTACACCTTTGGGTGAACCAAGGACTCGTTCTGTTCTTCCCATTATTTCTGTTTCCCATGAGAACAAACCTCTCTTCTGCCTCCTTGCATTTTGTTGCCACATAGTCCATCATTTCTTGTACTGGTTTTCCTGTCAGTTCCCTCTCCCACTGAATGTCTTGAAGGAACTTCTCATGCCTGAGTAGTTCCCCCTTTTGTAGTTTGGTTTTTCCCACCCTATTCTTGCTACTATCTCCCCCTTTGGGGCTCAACTATGTAGTCGAAGCACAGAACCACATGTCACTAGCTCCCAGGGGCCTTTCATACATGATATCCTCAATGTCCGAACTACTCAAGGTGAATACAAGGTCCAGTCTTGCTGGTTCATCCTCTCTCTCTCTCTTGGTAGTGTCTCTAACATGTTGATGTATGAGGTTTTCCAGTACCACATCCATCATCTTGGGTCTCCATGTTTCGGGACCCCCATGGGGCTCCAGGTTCTCCCAGTCAATCTCCTTGTGATTGAAATCACCCACAACTAGTAACTTTGCTTCCCCCATGTGTGCTCTCCTGGCCACCCCGGCTAGTGTGTCGACCATTGCTCTGTTGCTCTCATCTTATTCTTCTCTTGGCCTCATGCATAAGGAACTATGGGCGGTTGCTGTGGGGGTGGAGTTTGTAATGCAATGGGTGGGGGTAATTTGGATGTGGAAAAGGGGTTTGTTTTGGTTTTGGGTTTTGGCTTTGGCTGTATTTGGGGGTTGCCCGGGTTTGGGGGAGGCTTCTTTTGGAAGTTGTGGGGGAGGGCTGTATTTGATTTCCTGTGTCTGGGATTTTCCTGTCGCACGGGGAAGAAGTTTAAAAAATTAAGCCCCCCTAAAAATTCCTATAAAAGGGCCCCCCAACCAGTTCAACCCATTTGAAAACCAAGCACTCTAAAAAAAAAACACCCATCCCCACACCCATTCCCCCCACCCCACTGCATTCCCAAACTCCACCCCCCAGAAACCATCCTTAGTTCCTTATCGGGTTTCCCCCATTTCCCTTAAAAATTCCGTACACTCCCGGGACCACAGTCTTAGAGAAGAAGTTAAAGGGTTTTGGGGTTTTATACAAATGAGAGGGGAAAAACAAATAAGTATGAGAAGTGGCACGGAGAATCAAGGAGACACCCCCAGAAAATAATAGCACTCACAAAAACCCAAAACCAACCAGTGTTGTGTTTGTTTTGTTTTGGTTGTGTGTGTGTGTGTGTGGTGTGTGGGGTGTTTGTGTGTGTGTGTGTGTGTGTGTGTGTGTGATTTTTTGGGGCATGTGTGGTGTACTCCCTAGTTGAACTCCCCTTAGTTGGGTTGAAAGGGGTCTAATCCAAGCTCCGGGCCCCCGCCTCTTATGGTCGCTACTAGGTCACTCCCCCTTGAACCATGGTTTTATCGAAACCTTTTGCTTAAAGCTATGTAGGGAAATCCTCCCTCCATTTCATCGTTCCCCAAAACTTTTCCATTCCGGGCTACTCTGGGCTGAAAAAAATACTTCCTAACATCCTTTTGATTCATCTGAGTCTTCAGCTTCCAGCTGTGTCCCCGTGTTGCTGTGCCCGGGTCTCGGGGAATACCCTGTCTTTGTCCCTGTTCAATTCATCTCAGTATTTTGTAAGCCCGTTTACAATTTTCCCCCCTATCTCTCCTGTCCTCCGGGTGTCTTTCAGGTTGATTTCCCTTAACCTCTCCTCATAGGACTTACCTCGTAACTTGGGACTAGCCCTTGTTCCCAAAACCTTTGCACTTTTCTAGTTTCTTTAAAAGTTTTGGTAGGTGGGGGTTTCCCAAAAAACTGGTCCCGGGGCATACCCCCAAATTAGGGCCTAACGTACACGGTAAAACGGGGCCCTAAATTTGTTCCTTATTTAAGATTTTCGGAAGGTTTGTTTAAAGGTTTTGGGCCGGCGCCCATATGCTGCAGCATTTAATTTGGTTGAGGGTGCGTTCAGGAGATGTCCCTGGTGTTTTTAACTCCCCCCAAAGATTTTTTCCCTTGAGTGATTTTTGTAGTCTCGGGCCCCCCTAGACTTTTATCCCGTCTGCAGTCTTTTTTTTCCCCTTTCCCCCAACCCTCATGATTTTGCACTTGGGGGGATTGAACCCAGGAGCCGTTGCTGGACCAGGTCTGAAAGCCTGTCCGGGTTTTCCCTTTGTTTTTTCCCTGGTCTTCGAGGGGAATGAATTCTTCTCATAAAAATTTACTTCATCTGCAAACAGGGACCCCTCGGAGTTTTTTTCCTTCCGTCATGTCTTTTCACAAAAAACCAGAAACGCCTGGTCCTAAAAACTAAAACCCCTGCGGGACCCCGTGGTCACGGGTTTCCCCCCACTTAAAACACCTCGCCACGTTCATGACTCGTGCTGATTCCTGAAAGTATTCCCTGATCCATTGTTTTTCCCTTTCCCCTGTTATCCCTGCTTGGTCCCCATTTTTTTGGGCCCCAAATTTCTCTTGTGGGGAAAAACTGTGTCAAACGCCTTCTTGCAGCCCCAAAAAAATCCCAATTCCACCCCCCCCTCTCTCTTTGTTTACTGCTGTCACCATGTCACAGAACTCCATTTGGTTTGGGGCACGGGGTTTTCCCCACCCCTGAAACCTGTTGGCTCCCTGTTGATGAGATCGTTCCTTTCTAGGTGTTCCAAACTCTTCTCCTGTTTAATCTTTCCATGATTTTGATACTATACTGTCAGTGACACGGGTTTTGTGGGTTTAATGTTCCCTGCCCTGTCCCCTTTTTTTAAAAGTTTGGGGACTACATTTGCTGTTTTCCCCTGCCTCGGGAAAATCTCCCTTTTTCGTTTAGATTTTATTGAATATTGTTGTTGGGGGTTTTAACACATAGCCCCTCTGCTCCCCTCTCAATACCAATGGGGAGTTGTTATCTGGCCCCATTCCCTTTGAGGTATCTGCTCACTCAAAAAGCCTCTTCACTTTTTCCCTCGGTTTGTGCACTGTGCCCAGCATTTGGGTTTGGTGTCCCCCACCTTCCGTTTTTTCTGGGTCCCTTCCGTCTCCTTGTGAACACTTTTTTTTAAATCTTTTTGTTGAGTTCTTCACATACTTCACGGTCTTTTCTTGTTGTTTCCCCTCCTTCCTTCCTTAGTGATTACCGGGGCCCTTGGACTGTTTTTTTCCCTCCGATGTTTCTGTAAAAACAGTTTCGGGTCAGTTTTGGGGCTTTCGCTCCCTATGTCATTTTCATTTTGGGTTTTTGGGCCCCCCTTCTTATTGTGCATATTCGTTTCTGGCTCTACGATGTTCTCCTTATTCTCCCGGGTCCTTTCTTCTATATTTTCTTCCTTTTCCCTTTGCACATTGGTTTTTGCCTCCTGCCCCCCTTTGGGGGAAACCAGGGGGCTCATCCTGGTTTTTTCATTATTCCTTTTTACCCTTGGGTAAAAACCCTCTCCTCCCCTTCCTTGCATTTTGTTGCTACATTTTTCCATCATCTCTTTAAAACTGGCTTCGCTCCCAGTTTCTGCCCCACTGAACCCCGTTCAGGTATTTCCCCTCATTCCTGTGTAGCCCCTTTCTTTTTATTTTTGTTCATTGTCCGGGCCCTTTCCCTTTGCTTCCCCCTCCACTTGTAGCTCTATGTGTATTCGAAGCTTAAAACCCCATGGTCACGGGCCCCCAAAGGGGGTTCTTTTTTTGTGATGCCCTCGATATCTGCACTACTCAAGGTGAATACAAAGGGTCCCCCCTTGCTGGTTCACCCTTTCCCTTTTCCCCTCTTGTAGTGTCCCTTACGTGTTGGCACATAAAGTTTTCCAGTCCCACCCCCCATAATTTTTAGCCCTCCATGTATCTTTGGGCCCCCCTGTGGGGCCAAGTTCCCCAATCGAAATTCCCTTTTGGTTTAAAACACCCTTTTTTCAGGAGCTTTGCCCTGCATGATGGCTCTTCTGGGCCCCTCTAGCCAGTGTGTCAAACCTCCCCTTTTTGCTTCCGTATACTCTTTCCTTGGCCCCTGCTGTTCTTTTGGTGGGTTATACATCATGCTATTTTCCACCTTGGGACCTCCAGAGTGAAGTGTTCCCGCTATGTAATCACTTTCTTCTTTCCCCTTGTCTCCCTTTTCTCCAGCTCTCAAAAATTCCCCGCGGGTTTTTTTATCAGCAAAGCCACTCCTCCACCCCTCCTGTTCCCTGTTTTTTCCTCCCGGTTTTTGGGATCCCGTTGGGAAATGGCATCTGTTATCATACCTGTAAGCTTGGGGTTTTTGTGAGAGCTAAGATGTCCCGGGGATGGTTCTTTGACTCTTTATGCCACTCCTCCCACTTTTTTGTTATTTCCCTAGCGTTTGTGTACCAAAACCTTCAGTTTCCCTTTTCCCAAAACTGTGGTTTGGGGGGCCCGTGAGGGTGGGAGACCTGGTGGTTTTTACTGTGGGATTCTATAAACTCGGTGTTGGGTGGAGGCTGTGGGTATGGATTGTAAATGTGTGTTGGGATGGTGTTTATAGGTTGTATGGTTCTGAGAATAGTTGTGTGTTTTGCTTGCCCTTGCCCGGGTTTTGTTCTGTTTTGGGCGACCCCAGCTTTTGGGCCATTTCCCTTTTCTCTTTTCCCGCTTTCCCTTTGCTTTTTTTTCCTCTCCCTCAGCTGCTGTGTTTTTGATTTTGTTCTTCTCTGTCTAGGGAAAACCCTCTTTTACTCTTCCGGGGTATTTCAATCGTGGTTTTCTTGGAGGATCCTGTTCCCCCCATGTTTTTCCCTTTCCGGAATAGTTGATTGGTCGGTTTCTCCCCCTTCGAGTACCCCCTATTTTTTTGAAAATTTTCAATCTCGGGCCATCTCCCTTTTCAAAACCCATTTCCGTGATTTATTTTTTCAATCTCCTTTCTTTTTTCCGCTGCCTTTCAGTGTGTTTTCCTTTCCCTTTTCTCTCCTGAAAACCCCTGGATAAAAAAACGATTTTTCCCTTTCTTCCTCCCATTGCCTCCCCCCTCTGTGACTCTGGGGTCCCGCCTGTATGTGGTCGTTTTCCCTGATTTTTCCAGTGGCTCTTGATAGCCCGGTTGTGCCTCAGCATTCGACCTAAACACCCTTTTCCCCTCTCAACCCGCTTTCTTCCCTTTCACCCCCTTGGTCCTTCCCCTTTGGAGGCCCGATATGACCTTAAACATAATTCTAATTCCTTCCTTCCCGTTCGGGCCCCCCGCAGCTTCATTTTTGGGGTCTTCTTGGTCACTGCCCCCGAACTCGCCCCTTAAACCCATTTATCTTTAACTTTTTAGGACCCTTATCTTGGCTACTGCAGTTTCATTGTGCCTCCCAAATTTTTTGTCTCCTTCTCCAACCTTTTTTTCCAATTTCCAAAAGAGAAACTCTTTCTTTCCCTTTTTTTAGGAAAACTTCCTAATTTTCTCTCCCACTCTTGTTCCATCTTTTCCCCTGCCCCCTCCATCCCTCCTCCCTAAAGAAACCCTTCCCATCTTTATCCTTGGTTCCTGCGAAATCCCCCCCCCAATTTTTTTTTTTTTTTTTTTTTTTTTTTTTTTTTTTTTTTTTTTTTTTTGTTTAGGGGGAAGAGAGAAGGGGGGAAAAGGGGAGGGGGAGAGAGAGTGTTTTGGGAAGGTGGGAAAAGGGGGGGGTTTGAAGGGAAAATGGGGGAAAAAGAGGACCAAGAGAGAGAGTGAGCAAAAGAGAGAGAGAGAGAGAGAGGAAGGAGAGGAGGAGAGGAAAAGGGGAGAGAGAGAGAGGGGGGGGGGGGGAGGGGGGGGAGAGGGGAGAGAAGGGGGGAGAGGGAAAAAGAAGGGGAAAGAGGGGGAGGGAGAGGGGGGAGAGAGGGGGAGAAAGGGGGGAAAGAGGGGGGAAAATGGGAAAAGCGGAGGGGAGAGAGGCTAGGGGGAGAGGGAGGGGGGGAGGGGAGGAGGGGGGGAAAGGGGGGGGGAGAGATAATGGGAGGGGAGGGGATGTTTTGAGGGGGAGAGATGGGGGAGGGAAGAGAGAGAGAGAGATAGGTAGAGGTGATAGGTAGAAGAGATATATAGGAAAGAGTGAGGGAAAAGGAGAGAAAGGCTCTACTTAGGATAGGAAGAGGGGGGGGGGGGGAGAGGAGCAAAGGGTTTAGGGTGGTCAGTTACAGGACGGTTGAAAACCTGTGTTGTGTGTGTTTTTGGGGTGTACTACAGCTTAAAAATGCTTGTTCCCGTGTGTGTATGTGTATTTTGGGTTTTATGTGTGTGGTGTGTTTTGGGTGTGTGTGTGTGTACTGTTTTGTGTGTGTGTGTGTGTATGGGGGGTTTTGCATGTGTTTTATGTGTGTTTTGGGGGGTATGTGTGTGTGTGTGTGTGTACTCACCTAGTTTTACTCACCTAGTTTTAGGGTTTTTCGGGGGTTCGAGTTTCCCGGGGTTTCCCGGCCCCCCCTCTTAAATGATCGCTTTCTAGGGGCCCCTTCGCTTTAGCCGTGAGCTTTATCATACCCCCGCTTAAAGTATGTATGGATCCCCCTCCCCTCATTTCTTCCCCCAAAAATATTCCACTTACTGATACTCTGTGGCTGAAAGGAAAAACTTCCTTAAAATCCCTTTTGATTCATCTGTGTCTTCAGTTCCAACTGTGTCCCCTTTTTTTACCCGCGTAAAACTCTGGAAATCCGGGCTTTGGGCCCCCTTGTCAATTCCTCTCGTATTTTTTATGTCGTTATCATGTCCCCCCCCATCTTCCTGTCCTCCAGTGTGTCAGGTTGATTTCCCCTTTAAACCCCTCCTCATTTGGGCATACCTCTTAGCTTGGGAATTGTTTGTTGCCAAAAACCCTTTTCATTTCTCTGTTTCTTCCGTGCTTTTGGGTAGGTGGGGGGTTTCCAAAAAAAGGTTTCCGCCCTACTCCCAAAATGGGCCCCAACTACACGGTGTACAGGGGGCCTGAATGAGTCCTTATTTTAAAATGTCGAAAAAGCTGTTCCCGAGGTTTTTCTTGGGGTCCCTTTTCGTGCAGCCCGTTATTTGGTTGATGTGCGCTTTTAGGGATGTGGGCCCGGTGTTATACTCACCCCCAAAACCTT